>BPLR01021524.1:0-29667 GCA_021605095.1 Caerostris extrusa
GCTTCCCTTTGTGCCATAACTATGCGGTTATTGCACTGAAAGGCTTTTAAAGCGCTTGTGAACAATTTTACTTCTTTGCCACCATTCCTTATATACCCCTCTTAAACTCTCGTCATTGTGACGTACTATCCCCGCCATCTGGTGGTTTCCTGTAATTTGCATATTCTTCTTCAAGATGTGTGCTGATAATTCTACAGGTGAAATTTTTTATTGTAGAGTTCAATTTCTGTGTGATTCTGAATTTTCCTTAATTTATGGACATGAGTACACTGCTAAGACAATATTGATATGTTATGCATTTAATAATCGATGTGTTATCCTGAAGTCTGATTTATTACTGCAAAGGTTTATTAAGGCATAATATTTCAGAGAATATTTTTTTTCTGTTGCACAAATATGTACGGAGTTTTGAGAATTTCACCAAAAACCATTACATTAAATATATCAAACATTAACTTGCTAATACTATCCACTTTCGCCGAGTTCTTTAAATTTGCCATTTAATTAAAAATATTTACAGATATTATACTGTAGTAAGAAAACATTTAATGCAACAAAATTCAAAAATAATAATAAATAAATTTAATAAACAATTTTAATCATAAATATTAAAACATTAAAATAATCACAAAAAATTAGTATGAAAATATGTGGTTAATTTGATCATGTATGACATTAAATTGTATACAGATTTATTAATGATGCATTAAATGATTGGTGCATGTAATTATCAACATATTAATAACAATATAACGGTTCATTAATAACTCCGATAAGATTGTTGTATGTTAATGCACCATAAAAACGCAATTTTCGGCTAATTTGTACGGCATTAATCTAATGTCTTTCAAAGCAAAATTGTTGACTAGCTTATACTAAAAGTAATTTAATGAGTCAGTACAATGTCATGAAAGATGAATTAAATTATCAGCTGGGTTTACGCCAAATAGTCATATTCTGATGAAACATGGTTTTCAAGACTTCGAACTATTCCCGGAAAAATGATATATGTTGTTGTTGTTGTTTCTTATCCCACTTGGCTGGCCAAGCCCACGAGCCCATACGTACTCATGATTGAAGGGGAAGGAAGCGAAAGCTTCTGTTGTGATGGAGCACCCGTAGGTGAGGTCTGACTTTGGCTCGTGACGCTCTTACAGTCATAGGAGACCGGGAGCTACGGCTTGAAGTGGATTCGAACCCCTACAAACATCCATGGCACAGCCGGGATTGAACTCCCGAGGCCACCAATGGCACCGAGCTCTTCAGAGCGCTAGACACTCGGCCATTCAGGTCCCAAATGTGTGAATCTGCCAACGGCGCGCCGGTGTTCCCAGGTGGTCACCCACCCAAGTACTGACCGCTACCCAATGATGCTTGACTTCCGGTGATCTAACGAGAACCTGAAGCATTAAAAAATGATGATATATAAATACTTTAAGAAACAAAGTGGTGAATTAAAATTCCTGGAGTTCCATACAGTGTTAACAATAATCATTTTCCACTCTATTATAAAATGCCATTTGTTTTGAACATATTAAGAGGAAGATGGCATTTTTTATTGAACACAGCGCAAATATTTTAAAACTTTTACATCCACTGGGTAAATTGTGCTTTCTTTATATAATGATGAATATCTACAATTTAGTTTAAAAAACATTTGCATTTCCCATTTGCTTTTATACATTATCTGAATATAATTTTCATATTTACTCAAAGGAAATCAATTAGAAAATAATAATATACTATTCTAATATTTAGAGTTGTTTAAATAGTTGATACTTTTTCGAAAAATATACAGATTTTAAGGGTTTTCTTGTAATCAATTAATCCGAGGATTTTTTATTTTGTGTGTGTGTATGGTGGGTGTGTATAAGATTTTCAGCAGCAAAATTAAAACATAGTTTTATTTCGAAGATACCCAGATTTGGAGTTTAATAAGATTATCATGCTATATTCACTCTACTGCTGAGCCATGTTTCAAATAATTCAGGTATTATAACTGTTTTGAAATTATAAAGGTTAACTGAAAGTAAGAGTAACTGAATTATCTTAATATGCTTATCACGCACTAGATTGATTTTTATTATGTTATCGTACTAGGTGCCAAGCTAATACTTTTTCTCGAGAAACAGGTACTTCCAAAAGATATCAGCCAATAGTGCCAAATATTCGCTAATCCATTCTGTAAGATCATAAACTTAATTAATTTATAAGAAAACTGCATGATACTTACATATTTTGAAATTTAATTTCTACATTTGAAGCCCAGGATATCTGTGCAAGAAAGTTTTAAGAAGAAATTTGATCAGATTTGATTTTTTGTTCTACAGTATTTTAAAAATAATAATAACATACATTTTAGTACCAGCATTACATTTTATTTTCAGAGGTTTTTTAATAAATTTCAGATTTTTTGAAATTTATTCCTTAAAATCTAAATTTATTTTAATTCATTTCTATAAGTTTACAAAACATAGATGCCTCATTTAATACATTTTTTCGAGATTTTGCAGAAATATTACACATAATAGTGTTAACTATCATCAGAAACCAAAATGTATTTTAAAAAAAAATTAATTTATTTTACGAAAAATGTTTAAAAACAACAAAAACAAAAAAATTCAATGCAGTAAAAGTAAAAAACATCTTACATAAATGATTTAGGATGGGTAAATAGTAATATACCTACTTGTTATCAAAAAATAAAAATTGTTTTGCCAATGTTCTGCAAGTTTTTTTAAAACTTTTTTTAATTTAAAAGTTGAAAATATTAAAATAAATCGAGATACTTTCAAGTCAAATTTAAAACTACCAAAAATATTTAAAATAAATTGACGAATTTTTATATTTTTAAAGCAAAATTTCACCGAAAAATTCATAAGCTTACATTAATTTGGGATAATAATTTATACAATAATGATGATTTATGTAGTAATAGCAAGACTGGAACAGATATATAAGAGAATTTCTCTCACATACGTAGAAAAATCCCTAAAAGTCTTCCACCAAGCAGCCAAACTATCAATGCTAGGACTTTATACGCTTAGTCTTAGTAACTGTTAGTAACACGCCACCACCATATTCACTACTATGCTATGCTACGAGTTACCACTATGCTATCTACAGAGTTACACCACTACTCTTTATGAGTGCATAAGTGGCAATATTTAAACGGATGTATTCTAATCAAATCATAATAACCTTTTCTTCAAAGAATAACAATATAGGCTCCATGCCACATGCTTTAATCCAGCGTTTCTAATTTTCAGTATTTGCGATCCAATTTCAAATCATTAAGTTTTTCGTCGTCTCTATCACCTCACAAAATAACAATGTATTAAATAATAATATATTTTGATGCTAAAGCGATACTACTACGACTTTAGTGAAATCCTTACAAATTATCAAGAATAATTAAATGTATTGATATTTGTCAACACCGATCTGCTGCATTGACAAAATAATAATATTTTCTTTGCTGACGACAACTTGGTAGCAAGTTGAAGGAGTGGATTAGAAGATAACCTTTCAAAATAAGCCTGAAGGCCTCTAATTTGTTGAAGAATAAATGTTCATTAATTTCACTGTAAGTGACTAAATCAAAAGGCAATTTAGGAATAAATCACTCTTTGGTTACAGACCAGAAGGGCATGACCAAATTTCTCTGTTTGAAAACAAGATCATTTCGTATGCTATTATTACCATTTTTTATCATCATACCTTTGCGAAACCGAAATTAATGCTGTGGTTGCTTTGAAGACAATATATATATCTAAGCTAAATATAGAAAAATAACTTAGAGCTTCTAATTCTAATATTAAATCTTTTCGAATTTTCCAAAACTTTCTCTGTAAGACAAGCCTCCAGGAAGTCGCTAATAATTTGGCTTAAATTTGCTTTTAATTTTAGTATTAATAAGTCAATTATTAAATGCATTGTGCAGTACTAATACAATCCTACTTATAAATATATTATATCGGTGTAAAAAAATGTTTATTTTACTTTAAATATTATAGTATTTTATTATGTCAAAATGTATTTTGTTTTGCTTTCCTTATAGTAAATTAATAATATTATAATAAC
Source organism: Caerostris extrusa (assembly GCA_021605095.1). Taxonomy (NCBI): domain Eukaryota; kingdom Metazoa; phylum Arthropoda; class Arachnida; order Araneae; family Araneidae; genus Caerostris; species Caerostris extrusa. The sequence continues at coordinate 4,084 of BPLR01021524.1, forward strand.
ATTTTTCTTTTCGATAAGCTCATGCTTCACATTTAGTGTTATCGGGCCCCGCTAAAAGGCGCTTGTCACAGGTTAAGTATCGCTACTTTAACCAAATTTTTACTTTCCGTTTATTTTTGTGAAATTTTTATTTATACAATTATAAAGGTCATTGATTTGTTGCTTTGTATTAACATGTAATAGAGAACAACAACAGTTTAAAATACTTGACGATATTGAACATAAATTATGTCCAATACCCTTTTTTCTTCTTTCTTTTCTTCTAATGCAGTTGGCAAAAATAGACCGTGATCTTTCGCCATAACGGCAGCACCGATGTTACTCACTTTGCATTACCCAGGGGCCCAAAGTGTGGATGGTAAGTCACGGACGTGGAGTAATAATGCCCCCGCAGCGCTCTACGATCCTATTTGGGCCGGGACCTGCGGCAAAGTGGATTCGAATCACTACAAACACCCATGGCAAAGCCGGGATTTGAGCCCGATACCTGTGGTACCGAACGCCAGAGCGCTAGCCATTCGGCCATCAGGCCCCCATGTCCAATACCCTAAAACAAGAAAATCCCAGAAATGTTTAGCCCTTGTATGAAAATAAATGAGTAAGTATTTGAATGGTTTCAAATATTGTTAAATATTTTCTAATTTAAAATAGGCTTTCAGATATCATCAGCTTTTGTCTTGTTTGAATATCTTTTTTTTTTTAAAAAATTTTTTGATTAAAATAACATGGAAGATGGTAAAATCGGAAAATAACATAACTGCGAGTGAAAATATTTAAAAATATTTTTCTATCTCCTCGAATATTTCAAACGATATATTTAAGAAATTAGGGGTGATTTTCTTTCAAAAAAAACATCTCTCTCACAAAAAGAAACTGAAATAATGAAAATTAATAAACATTATAAGCTAACAAATTAAAATAAAAATAAAAATAATAAAAGTGATTAATTTCTAGATAGAAAAGCCGTCAGCCACCAGAACATGATAAACATTTTTGCTAAGTTGTTTTCAAATTATTTAAACATTAGAATATTAGAAATTCGAACCAATCATACCAATTACGTTGAAAAAAGTTGCGTTGTTTTAAAATTTTCAATATTCCACTTCAATTTTCTATTAATAGCAGTTCACTAAATATATGACGTAAAACGCAAGAAGGAGATCAGATATCAAATCGTCTAAGTGCAGGATGCAGCGTAATCTGCTCGACTTACCACTTTCTGTTAATTAAAAACACTTTATATCCATGATTGTAAAAATACATTTCAAATAATGCTCTGATAAATCATGATAAATCTTAATGTTTTCTTGAAAGTAGGTGCAAAGAAACTACCAATTTGCTACATTGATATCAATACTAAGCTGAGGCATGAACTAAGATTTATCTGTACTTTTCTACTGGAATATTGATCTTGAAACATAAGGGAAGGATTTATTGTTAAGGATTTATGAAAAGCTTTTCTGCAAACGATCGTCTATCTTATCATTATCTTAATGATCCACATGCAAGAATATTCATTCTAACATATATTGAGGAAAGATCAAATCATACTCAAATACATATAAATCGAACAATAAATTGATGAATATAGTTATAATTTGTCAAAAGCACGTAAATCCAGAAATAAAAAATAAAGAAATCATAATATTTAGAAGAGTATATTATTTAAAATAAAAAGTATATTGATAGCAACTATTGCTATTGTCTCAAGGTAGAATATGAAAGATTCCAGCTACTGGGATGTATTACTGGCATTTGTTTGTTTTTCTTTAAAAAAAGTTAAACACGGTCAAAAATGTAATAATATTGAATTGCATCTTTAAAAATGCATGATGTTTTTTTTTTCTATAACAATACATAACCGTGTGACACCTTTCTTTAAAATTATGGCGACTTTAATGCATTCTTTATGAAACATATCAATTAAACAAATACTTAGGAACGTAATATATGGTTAACTCTGAGTAGACAGCCTATAATCCTATCAGAAGACATTATATTCCCACACTCAGTAGTTAGAACGTTGTCATCAACTGTGTTTCTCAACAAAGTTATCAAGAGCTCAAAGACCAGATGCCGACAACAAAATTGCTCCTGTTTTAGAACAGGATGAATTACATACATTGAATAGGATGTGCTGAAATGTATATTAGAAACATAATATATAGTTAACTCTGAATAGACAGTCTATAATCTTGTCAGAAGACATTATATTCCCCCACCCAGTAGTTTAGAACAAGGGGTCTTCAAACTATGGTCCGCGGGCCCAATCCGGCCCGCCAGTGTCATCAATCCGGCCCGCGACAACGAATAGCTTATTGTTGCGTAATAAGTTGGATAAAAAAAAAACACAGAATGATAATAATTCAGTTTTATTTACTTGTTAGGTAAAGCTTAATGACAAGCATAATACGCAGAAAATTTAACTTAAGAATAACAACTAACAAATAATTGAAATAAATTCCACTAACATTATAAACTAGTGAAAATCACGCGGTTACCCTCGGTATTTATGTTGGAGTAAAGAATATCGTAAATGTATGTATATCGATGTTTGGAATGTATATATCCTGAATCAAACCTTTGATTTTTATTCTGAAAATTCCTCAGGAACGGAAAAGCCAAATTAACTCAAATGAAACCGCAGGGTTTTCACTTGTATTTATAAAAAATACTAATAAAAATTTATGTAATTGTGATTTTCACTGACAATAGTTTATAGTTATCAAGCATATGCTCACTCAAAGCGCGTACTCGGCGACTGGTCTAGGAAATTATAGATAATAGCAAGAAAATTAAAACAGGAGTATTTGGATTACTTGGTACTTACCTGGAGTGAACAGTATGGCGCTAAGGCTGGAAAGTTTGGAGAACCCTGGTTTAGAACGTTGTCACCAAATGGTGTTTGTCAAAAGTTATCAAGAGCTCAATAACCAGATGCTGACAACAAAATCGCGCCTATATTAGAACAGGATGAACTAATACATTGAATAAGATGTAATCAAAGCGTGTTATGAACGTAATGTATAGTTAACTTTGAATAGACAACCTGTAATCCTGTCAAAAGGCATTATATTCCCACACCCAGTAGTTTAGAAACAAAATTGCTCCAGTATTAGAACAGGATGAACTATATACATTGAATAGGATGCAATTCAATATGTATAGTTCATTAAATAAAGTTAAATGAACAACAATGAAGTATACAGATTGAAAAAATTAAAGTATTGTATTACTGCGATTAAAATAAAGAAATAAAATTTGCAAAATTATTATTATTTCTTTTTTTTTTTGTGCTTTGTGTATTAATTTTTAATGAACATATTATAAGAATCATAAAATAAATAATGAAGAAATTAAGTTAGATTTTTAAAACAAATTAGTGCAATGGCGTTAAAACGCATTTAGCCTGGATATTTCGATAATAATAGCGTTTTACGGTAAACGTTAAGCATAGGTAACTTTTGCTAATTATTGATTATATAAGTTGCTGTTAATTATATAGCCTAAAACAGTTTAAGTAAGTACTTATTTCACAAAATGAGATATTTCCTGGAAAATTCTGGGGCCTTGAACGATTTTCCTATACCTCTGTTCGCTTTTAACCAACTAGTAAATAAAAAAACAAAATTTGGATTCTCTGTAACTATAAAGTGGTAATACGCTCTTAATTTCCCATCGGCATTTCGATTATGCGTTAATACGGAATAAAATGTATTCCTCTGGAAGATAGGGACAAGAATTTTCCCTTAACGAACGGACGTAATTCAATTAGTTTTGCAAATTTCTACATGGCGAAGCAATGGCTATTACTGAGACGGTGCTTTAAGCCGAAGAGTTTTATTGTCTTGCTTTGTAATGAATTTTGGCATTCGGGAAATGCAGGTCAGGAATTTGTGTATTGTTTTTTTGTTCTGATTGATAGAACTGATGGGTTCAGTAATTAAAGCGAGTTTTCCTGGAAATGAGTTTCTTCATGATTCTCAAACACGCGTTTGAAATGTTCTGTGAAAGTGAAATGTGCTTTGCAATAGTATAAATGGTAAATTTAAAGAATGGTTTAGAATAGTTTAACAAAAATGTCTAGAATATTTAGAATAGTTTAACAAAAATGTCTAGAATATTTAGAATGAATATTAAGAAAATGAAATAAATTCAAAAAGTTTTTGTTCAATTTAATTAAAACTGGTATAATTTTCGGCTCAATTATTATCGTATAATAAACAGGACTCATATTCGGACTTAAAAAGAATAGTCCCGTGTAATACGTGGATGATTTGCGCCTTTACGTAGATAGACCAAGTTACGTTTTTATTTTTATCAATCAAGTTATGTTTTTATACACTTGGCAAAAATTAATAAAATATTTCTCAGTTTTTAAGAGCGTTTAATTTACCAACCATCATCATAAATTAACATTTTATTTTACCAATCAAGTTATGTTTTTATACACTTGGCAAAAACTAACAAAAATATTTTCAGTTTTTAAGAGCGTTTAATTTACCAACCATCATCATCAATTAACATTTTATTTTACCAATCAAGTTATGTTTTTATACACTTTGCAAAAACTAATAAAATATTTCTCAGTTTTTAAGAGGGCTTTGAAAACATTATTTTATGAATGTAATTTAATGGAAACCGAAAAAGCGATGTGCCTTTATGAACATTTTGTGTAAAATTTAACGAGTATTTTTAATATTTGTATACGTTACAGAGTTGAAATTCTTGATCCGTTTAAAAGTTAATTTTTAATTTGGTCTCATATGAAGCGTTTTTAAATCCATCTTTTATTTCCTTCCAGGCCTACTTCCTTCACTAGCATACAACGACGTAGGACAACCCTCGAATTTATAGGTATTGTTAAAGTTCATTCTGTCAATTAGATCTTCATCCAATATTCTCATGTTTCTTTCCTTATGTTAAGAAGATTGGGTTTTTTTTTTGTAGTTCACACAAAGTTTTATCAATTTGTTTGGGCAAAAGTCGTTTTTAGGTTGTGGATTTATTTGAGGGAAATCTTGTTTTCAACCTCCAATCGCGCTGCTAAATGAGTAGGTGAGTTAAACAACTCGGATAATTGCACTGCACTACTCTGCAGTTTCTCATCTACTACTACTACTACTACTACTACACCACACCACATCACTGTGCCTAGAGCTGAGTTGCCCCTATACAGTTTGGGAATGATGCGGGTGAAAGGAAAGGACGCACGATGGAGGCGGGAAAATTTTTGCATAATTCACTTTTGGAGGTACAGAAGCTGAACAATCGGGAAAATTCATACAAGAACTGAACTAAATGTCAAAAATTTAAAAAATTAAAGAAGAATTAATATGAAATGCGAAAAATATAAAAACGTGAGGTAAGAGATTTTAGAGACAAAAATTAAAAGCAATATGATACAATAAGCACTACATATGAGATTATACAAATCAGAGAGCTGAAGGAATATTCATCAAATCAATTATTATAGAATTTAGAAAATCTTAATAAACTAATAAATAAATCGACACAAGCATAAATTGTTTTGTAAAACAAATTACTTAAATATGCAAACATTGTACTGTTATGTTACCTGAAATATATACACAAGCAAATATTTTATAAAAGTTATTTACTTTACATGATTCACAATAATAAATTATTTTTTAACAGCGAATTACCTTGATATTATAACACAGTATATGCAAACACTTAGATTATTTAAAAAGAAATATTACTTAAAATATACACGCAAAAAAATATATATATATATATATATATATATATATATACATATATATATATATACACACACACTTAAATCTTTGTGAGAAGCAAAACTATAAGTATATACACATGATGAGTAAAGTCAATTGTTTTATAAAAGCAGGATTACTCTGTTTATAAATACATTCACACACGCACAGAGTAAGAAAAATATATATATGTAAAAAAAAAAAGTATGTTACTAAAGATTGTTTAAAAATTTGTGTACAAAATATTGTTTGACACTTAGTCCGGGATAAGTAAGATTTGATTTTCACAAATAAAGTTCATCATGCTTCGGGATTTTGAGTCGAGACCCTTTGCATTTTAAGACGTTAATCTTCCATTGAATAGTATTCTCTTCGGAAGGTTTCTTCATATGCCATGATAAAGTAAGTGGGCAGGTGGTAGCATAGTGAAGAGGATTTTTCTAGTTTCTCATCTAGAAAATATGTCATTGCCGAGTCCAGAACAGCATATTGAGTTGAGCTACAAGATCATTAATATGGCCGCTATGATTGATTCTTCCGCCAAGTGCGGACCCAGTAACATAATCATTCGTTTCCTACAGAGAGAAGGGGAGAAATTCGTCGGAGAATGAGCTACGTTGATGGGCTAAATTGTTTTAATCTATGACAACCAATCTACGGCCACACACTACTGGATATCCAAACAGCTACGTGCAGAATTTTAATGGAAAGTGTTTGATCCCCTGGTATACAGCCCAAACCTGGCTCCAAATAATTCTCAACTTCTTTCTTGAACTGAAAAGAAGTCTGGGAGGACAACATTTTTGCATCAACAAAAATCTTCAAGGAGCCATGGAGACCTGTCTCAATAGGCTGTCAGCAAACTATTATTATTACTTATGCCTTTTTGTTTATAACGACTACATGGAAAATTAACATTGGTTGTACTTGACTCCTGATCATAAAACCCCTTTGTTATTTACAATTGTCCTATTTAATTATTAATAATTGTCTATTTAATTATTGTCAATTATTGACAATTGTCTATTTAATTATTGTCAATTATTGACAATTGTCTATTTAATTATTGTCTATTTTATTATTAAGATATTGTAAAATTAATTCTCATGAAATTTGCAGAAAAAAAATATCCGTAGGTTGCACATTTCTGGACGACTGATGTTATAATACAACATGAAAATTTGAGGTTTCCTATAGCGTAGTCTTCTATATATAATCCTCGACCTCCTTCCAAAATGCAAATTCTAAAGTTTTACTTGTAACTTTGCGATATAGGATGTTAAAAAGATGAGGGTTTAAATTTAAAATTCATTTGAAGAAGAATCGATTCGGAGGTAATTGTGCTAAAAACCATTTGGACTATTTAAAATGTTTATAGGTTTGCTCCATTTCGATACATCCATTCTGGACAGCAGCTCATACATTATAAAAATTATATGACAGAAAACACTTAAAGAAATATTTCATAATAATATTAATCTTTTCAATGAAACATTTATACAAATATATTATAGTTAAATCATAGCATAAAAATAAATCTGAAATGCATTTTAGAATGAACTTCATAATACGAACCATTTTGTGCATTACATTAAAATAAATACAATTAACATCATGCAAAAACATCTCGCTGATGAATAAATTAAAATTAAATTCTTAGTTTCATCCCACTTTTTTATAATTAGAGAATAGGTGCATCAAAACAATTTCTTTCTCTTTTCAGAGTGGAACACAAAAACAATTGGAATAACAAAATGGAGGCACAAAATACTCCATTGTTCTGTCCTTAAGAATGATTGGATGATCATACGCTTTGGGAATACTGTAATTTCCTTCTTTTCCCAATGTGCTTTTATAAATGTCTGTTCTTTTGTGCCATTAAGACCCTCTTTCTTGGAGATAGAAGGAAACATGCAATTTCATCCTCCTGATGCGATAGCGTGCCTCGACATTTTATTGAAAGATTGGGAATTGCATTTGCAGTTTTAGCATCTACTCTGCGCACGAAATGTTAATGAATTTTCATTTATCTTATTTAGAAGTTGTGATTAATATCGTCCTGTAATCATTCCATGAGCAGAAAAAATTGTATTCTTATAATGTACAGAGCATGGGTTACTGAAAAGGATAGTATTTTTACACTCAGTTGTCAGCAAAAACCCATTGGATTGTCGAAGCAGTTAGAATAACTTAGAAAGCTTTATGGGGAACTTGCAAAAAGTACAGAAATAAGCTTCTTATGTTCCTAATATACTCAATCATGTTCAAGTCTGCAATAAGTGATGCCCATCTAATATAGTACACCACGCACAATGCATGCATATTATGCATGCTTGCAATGCATGCTTATGCATATTTACAAATAGGCACTTATATGAACAATTATGTAACAATTATTTCCCCATTTCTCAAAAAAAAAAAAAAATGTACCAGAAACTTTATTGAACCTACTTTAAATTTCATTTAATATTCAGGAATAAATTAATGTAATAAATTGATGTCAGGAATAAATTACAGAAGACAATAAAAATTTGAAAGATTTAAAAGAAACTGTAAAGAGCAGAAATGTTCAATCATGTTCAAGTCAACTAAAAAATGGTGTCCGACTCACATACTTAATCATGTACCTCACGCAGAATTATTCATATTTACAAATACGTACTTATAGGCCCAATTATGTACAGTATTACCCATTTCAAAAAAGAAACTTATCAGTATACTCAAAATAATAGTTTATTCAAAATATACATATAAATATACATATATATATGATTTATGAATCATAATATTTATCTTATTATATTTTAAACATGTTAGAAATTTTTATGTACATAATAATGAATATCTTATGCAAAATATTTTGGTTTCATACTATTTATAAAGCAAGTATAAAAGTGTTTTGCCTTAAACATACAAGACATATTAACAATTGCCAATTGACATATTGGCAATATTAACAATTTTAGAGATTGGTTCTGTCTCTGAATTTAACCCTTTTAATTAAAATAATTTTTGTTCCCCTAACATTTATAAATTTTTTAAAAAAATAGTTTTGGAATAAAAGGAAAATATTATTTTCGTAACTTTTAAAATGTTACTGTAAGACTAATTAATGAATAATTTCATATTCATCTGTTGGCAACATTGGAAAATATAGTTTAAAATAATTATGTAATTGTCAATAAAACCTACAAAAAATCATCTGTGATATTTTTTTCTATTAATTAATAAATTTAATTGTTTTTGGATAAGAACATTACTTGACAATAAATTAAATTAAAATATTTTTCTATTTAACTAAATTTGGATCAAAGTAATTGTAATATTTCTTTTTTTTTTTGATTTTTACGATCCATATTCCACGACATAAATTTATTGAATATGATTATTTTTTAATAATTTTTTTCTCATCAATCTGATCTATTTGGTTTAAATTGAATAAAACCACTGAAAACTTAAAATAAATTTAAAAAAAAAAAAAATACTTCCCAAGATAAAATTTTTTTTTTTTTTTTTATTTACCAATTCCACAAAACTTATTTAAAATACTGCTTTTTTCTTCACATATTTGTATACTGAAAAAGAAATATTTACATTTCTCTTAGTATTTTGGAAATATAGCAAAAAAATTGCTGCAGACTCAGAAGTCAAACATCGTGGTTGCAGCAGCAATCCGAGAAAAAGCCCAGTAAACAAAAACAAGAAAAGTTTCCCAGAACTCAAACAAGTGTATATAATGTGAAAAATTGATTGAGTGTTGCCACATTAAACTCGCCGGCGAAACAGAGGAACCTTTAATTGAAAGAGTGGCCGTGTTCTCGGCAGTTTCTATTTCAGTGATTTAATTTGGTAGGAGAAGAAAATAAAAGGGATAAAAGCAAAAACATATCAGGATTTTGTCCAACGAGATTGAAAAAAAGAACCAAATACAGATAAAATATATTTTTTATTTGATATATCATAATTATTTGTACCATTTCATATTATTTTAATGATTTATAATTTTTATAAGGTAAGTTAAGGCGTGATAAATATATTTTGGCTCAACATTTTAACTTGCCAGAGCTCACGGATTCGTATCTATTGACAGCGCACGTTTGAATCATAGTGTCCAAGTATCCATTGATGATTCAGACATCATGTGCAAGTCCAATATCTGTCTGAATAATAATACGCGTAGCTAACGTGCTAGAGCTCACAGATTCGTATCTACCGACAGCGTACGTTTGAATCAAATAATTGATTTCAAGGTTCCATTGATCATTGGGACATCATGTGAGAGCATCTGTCTAAATAGTAACATCTGTCTAGAAATAGTAAGCACGCCATTGATTTTCTTTGAACATCCTTCGATGTTAGAAATCAATGGACATATTTGTATGCTACTTGACAGCATACGTTTGAATCACTGATTTCAAGGCCCAACATCTATCCATAGATGAGTGGGACATCATGTTTGAATTTTAGTATCCATTGATGAAAATCTGTCTAAATAGTAACATGCTTAGCTAACGTGCTAGAGCTCACGGATTCGTATCTACTGACAGCGTAGGTTTGAGCCATTGATTTCAAGGATCCTTCGATGACTGATCCTTCGATGATCTGCCCAACATCTGTCTCAATAGTAACACAATCAATGGATCCTTCGTAGCTAACGTGCTAGATCTTAGGAATTCATATCTACTGACAGCGAACGTTTGAATTATTGATTTCAAGAATCCATTGATGATTGAGATATCATGTGTTAGCACAACATCTATCTCAATAGTAACACGCGTAGTTAATGTGCTAGAGCTCACGGATTCGTATCTATTGACAGCGCACGTTTGAATCATAGTGTCCAAGTATCCATTGATGATTCAGACATCATGTGCAATTCCAACATCTGTCTCAATAATAATACGCTTAGCTAACGGGCTAGAGCTCACGGATTCGTATCTACTGACAGCGTAGGTTTGAGCCATTGATTTCATTGATCCTTCGATGGATCCTTCGATGATCTGCCCAACATCTGTCTCAATAGTAACACAATCAATGGATCCTTCGTAGCTAACGTGCTAGATCTTAGGAATTCATATCTACTGACAGCGAACGTTTGAATTATTGATTTCAAGAATCCATTGATGATTGAGATATCATGTGTTAGCCCAACATCTATCTCAATAGTAACACGCGTAGTTAATGTGCTAGAGCTCACGGATTCGTATCTATTGACAGCGCACGTTTGAATCATAGTGTCCAAGTATCCATTGATAATTCAGACATCATGTGCAATTCCAACATCTACCTCAATAATAATACGCTTAGCTAACGGGCTAGAGCTCACGGATTCGTATCTACTGACAGCGTAGGTTTGAGCCATTGATTTCGATGACTGATCCTTCGATGATCTGCCCAACATCTGTCTCAATAGTAACACAATCAATGGATCCTTCGTAGCTAACGTGCTGGATCTTAGGAATTCATATCTACTGACAGCGAACGTTTGAATTATTGATTTCAAGAATCCATTGATGATTGAGATATCATGTGTTAGCCCAACATCTATCTCAATAGTAACACGCGTAGTTAATGTGCTAGAGCTCACAGATTCGTATCTACTGGCCGTACACATTTCAATGATTGATTTCAAGTCCAATACACATTGAGATTTCACAGATTCGTATCTACTGACAGCGTACGTTTGAATCAAATCATTGATTTCAAGTTTCCAACATCCGTCTCAATAGTAACACAATCAATGGATCTTCAATAGTAGCTAATCAATGGCTGGATCTTAGGAATTCATATCTACTGACAGCGAACGTTTGAATTATTGATTTCAAGAATCCATTGACGATTGAGATATCATGTGTTAGCCCAACATCTATCTCAATAGTAACACGCGTAGTTAATGTGCTAGAGCTCACAGATTCGTATCTACGGCCGTACACATTTCAATGATTGATTTCAAGGATCCATTGAAATTTGGACATCATGCGTTAGCCCAACATCTGTCCTCAATAGTAAAAAGCGTAGCTAACGTGCTAGAGATCACAGATTCGTATCTACTGATAGCGTACGTTTGAACCATTGATTTCAAGGATCCATTAATGATTGAGACCTCATGTGTAAGTCCAACATCTGTTTCAATAATAACACGAGTAGCTTATGTGCTAAAACTCACAGATTCGAATCAACTGACAGTGTACGTTTGAACGATTCATTTTAAGGATCGATTAATGGTTGAGACATCATGTGTAACAGTCTTGCAGCGTTCTTTGCACAAACCATTTAATGAAATATATCCTTTTTAAGTGTATTCAGGTTAAAAACAATAAGAAAATCAAGATATTCGAATTATAAAGAAAGATTGGCTTGTATGTCACTTCCAGAAACAAACCTTCTTTCTAATTTTTATTGAGTTTGGGAATTCCTGTCAATGTTATTAATTTACTACTTACCACAATGCTTATTTTCTTCATACATTGTGACACAGTAGTGTATTCTCTTGGATTGTTTTTATTATTTTTCCCGCCATTTACAATTTTTTTTTTTTTTTTTGGTTTGTCAAATTCATATGCTACATTTATTTATATTTATTATCCATAAAATTATAGGTATTGTTTTTGAGAAATTTATTGCTTCTTTGGTCAATTCTTTTGTCCTTTAACAATTTCAAAGCTTCTTATTGGTTATTTTTTTATTTCTTTTACGAGTCATTCTTACTGGTTTATTAAAATTTCTTCCACGAGATAATATTTATATAATTAAATAATGACAAAGACAATTTTATTTGAATGCGAAATGGAGATTTTTCTAGAAAGAAATTGTTTGGAATTTTATAGTTTTTATTCTTTAAGATTGCCTTTATGCGTTTTGTTCTTACGTTAGATTCTAAATGTTATGGGTAACCAATATATTGGGCCAGCTAATATGTTTTTTTTTTTTTTAAATTATTCCTTTTATTATTTTAATTAGCTATAATTTTATATTATTTTATTTAATGTATTATTCTTATTACTATTATTATTATATTTCATTTATTCTTTTCATTACCATTATTTTATTTTTACAATCATATATTTCTCCCGTGTACATAAAAGCATTTATAATGTTATTTTCTTCCTTAAAACATGTATAATTTATAAAGATATTGTATTGGTTAAATAAATAAAGAATGTTTGATGGATGTTTTATTCAAATCATATAAACATGGGAATTATGCCCTTTGCTTACCCCTCTGCTTGTGATGTACTGCGCAATATTAGGGATTTCTATGTAGAAAGAATTACCCTGTTGAAAGAATGGCAGGAAAAACTAAGAACCAGAGGTGGGGAATTGCAGTAGAAGTAAGAAATGGAGTAATAAAGTCAGAATGACCTGTTTTTTGAAAATAATTTCTGGTAATTTATATTAAAATGAAATGGTAAGGAGCCAATTCAATTTATTCTTCAATAATAATTCAACCAGTAGCAAAGATAATAACTACTTCAGCAGGAAACCAAGTAGGTGTTGAGAGACTTTTCTCAGCATTGAGGTTTAAAAAAAAGCTATTTTTAATCCAAAATCAAAAAAAAGTTCTTATAGAAGCTTACAAGCTTACTATTATTAAAAAAATATTTAATGTGTTATAAATATAGCAAGTTAAATGCATACTGTTTTTGCTTGTATTACTTGTCTATTCTATAATATTTTGGATACCTGATAATTTAGTCCTATTAGTTTTATGGGATTTATGTTTTTATAAACGAACTTAAACAAAAAGAAGTCTTTCAAGTTAGTCCAAATACTACACCTTTAATGTAGTAAAAAATATATTGCAATGAAAAAATCTTTTTTCAATTCCTTCTAATAGCTCACACTCTCACTATATATATCTTGTTCAAATTTTCAATCGTTAATAAAATAATTTTTGTTCATCCATTCAAGTTCAAATACATTTTTTTTGAACTTGCAGCGGATGACACTTGATGTTAATACAGTTTTTCAAATATTAGTTCAGTAATTAAATTTAATTAATTAATTTTAGTTTTTTTTAGATTTAAGTTGCATGTATCTACCAATAGATGGCGCCAGATAAACTTAAAAAAAAAATGAATGAAAATTATTTATAAAGGACTTTCTGCAATATAGTGAAAAAAGTAGGAATTGACTTTAATTTTTTTTTTTATATTACTTGTTTATAGATATGTGCTCAAGAAAAGTCATTGAAAATATTTCACAATTTTTTCTAAATCTATTTGTTAAGGTCATAGTAGATAAAATTACGGTAAAGAGTCAGTATATAAAATTCGATTCAGAAGTCGAAAGTTTTTTGGCCGACTCTCCATCCCTGGATTGATTATTGAAATTCGATTCTGAATAATGATACGCGTTGCTCTGAAAAATTCTTGATCAACGAGATGATAAGTTGGAAAGAGTTTTAAACTTTGGTAGTACTAATGAATTTTTTTATTTATTTCAATATTTCAATGGTATAAATAATAAAATATATAGAAATGTACCATATATATGTTATATTCCTGTATATTAAAAATAGTGCTCTTAGAATAGGATTACTGTCCATTCTCAAGTTATATATATGATACATACCAAATCTGTTTCTATTAAATTGTAATTGCCAACAAATCGGGGATTTTTTTGTAAATTACTAATATAGTTATAAAAACACTCAGCTTGTGTAGAGCAAATGCTATAATTTTTAATATAATATTTAAGTATAATTGTAAAAAATAATATTGATTGAAAACATGCATTTAACATTCGTATTTTCTTATACGACTTTTATAAACATAAAAAATCAGTATTAATGAATTATAGAATTTCTCAAAGCACAATTTACTGTATTTTTAAGACGTCCAAATTATTCCTTTTTAAGTTCTAATATGAAAGTTACTAAAAATTATAATTTTATTCTATTTTTAATCATGATTGATGGATTTCTTCAATCAACAAATATTGCTTATTATTTAAATTAGTGCCAATTTTATAATGAAGACACCCTAAATTTCAGAAAAAATAAGTATTTAAATGCGAAATTTATTATTCTAATTGGTGACTGATGACATGACCTGTTCTGGCACTCGGTGACACAAGTTTTGGGTTTGAGTCCCAGCGGTGATATGGATGTTTGTAGTGGTTCTTAATCTACTTAAAACGTAGATCCTGGTCTAATATAATTGTAAAGCACTGGACGCAGGGCTGATAATTCTACTAAAAAAACCTCCTGTTTCAAAATCTGCCAGTAAACAGACGGCATTGGCCCACCATGGGGCTGTTGCGCCAATGAAGAAGAAGAAGTAGACATGACGCGTTTCACAGCTGCTTTGAAATTATATATTTATTACTGCTTTACTTTGATAAATTGTATTAAAAACTGGCATAAAATTTGAAAGTTATGAAAAAGAAATTTCAAATTTAGGAAAACAATTTCGCCAATATATATATACAGTGGATAAAAAGTATTGCCAATTGCCTATAAATTATCATATTTGCTAACAAAGTATGTTTACAAATTTTATTTTAACATAGCGATTACAGAAGGAGAAAAGACAAACAAATATAACGAAATTTTCATTTAAATATTTTTTTAGGTAAAATCTACGAGAAAATCCAAAATTTACATGATAAAAAAAAAAAAGTATTGGCAAAATTATGAAATTGACAAAATTATGAACGAAAACAAAATAAGTATATGTTTAGTACTTTGTATGCATACCTTCTGCATCTATAACAGCTTGTAATCTATTTCTCATAAAGGAAACTAAGGTCTTTGTTGTACTGTTGGGAATTTTGTGCCACTCTTGCAAGAGCAAACGTTTGAGGTCGTCTTTACTTGAAATTTTATGTTTCTTGATTTGTAGATCCAGCAGGTGCCATAAATTTTCAATTGGATTGATGTCAGGCGATTGAGGTGGGGTTTTTAATTGGCGAGGAGCATTGTAGAGTAGCCCTTCACGGGTGATTCGCTGTATGCTTGGGGTCATTGTCTTGTTGAAAACGAATGACGTTCCCAAGCCAAGATTTTGGGCACTGATTTTTAAGTTATGGCGCAAAATTTCAATGTGTCAATGTAAATGTCAATGTCATAATACCATCAATAAAATGCAAGTTGCCAATTCCATTAGCTGCCAAACAGCCTCAAACTTAGACGCTGCCTCCACCATGTTTTACAGTAGCAGTTAAATATTGCTTTTCCAATTCAGTATTTGGCCTCCACACATATCGTCGTCCATCACTGCCGAAAATGTTAAACTTTGATTCGTCGGAAAAAATAACTGTGTTCCAAAACTCTTCAGATAAATCAACGTGGGATTTTGCGAAATCAAACCTCTTTCTCCTATTTATTTCCGAGATGAATGGTTTCTTTCTAGCTGCCCTTCCATAATAATCTTCACTGTGTAAAACATTCCGTACAGTCTGTACGCTGAATGTCTTTTGCGAAGTGAAAGCAACATCTCTAGCTATCTGGGAGGCACTTATTTTAGGGTTATTCTTAACCTTGTTAATAATGACACGTTCTTCTCTTGTAGAAAATATTCGAGGTCGTCCACTTCTAGTCTTATTTTCCGTTGATCCTGTTTCCTTGAACTTTTTACAACACTTCTGACAGTAAATAAATTTATATTGAACTGCACTCCTATAGCACGATAAGTTAAACCTTCATTTCTGAGCCTAATAATCGTGTTTTTAACACTAACGTCCAACTCCTTCGATTTCGAAGTCATTTTACTGCAGTAATCACAAAATAATGCATATACACTTTGGAGTAGTTTTGCAGACTTCATACCGGTAGAGTTTCTTATCAGTCGAAACAAGTGACTTCAATGTAACAAAATTTGCATAGCAGTTAAAACTTTGCCAATACTTTTTTTGACATGCAAATTTTCCTTTTTGAAAGAAAAAAATCGTGGAAAATGCAAATTAAAATAACATTTTTACTATTTTTCTATATCTAAGATGTCTTGCATTTAATTACGACAGCTAAAATTGCATAACATTTTATTTATTTGTCAATATGAATAAATTAAGGCAATTGCCAATACTTTTTACTCACTGTATATATGTATATATATATATATATATATATACATTTAAAATGAATACAAAAATTTACAAATTACTACGTGTTCACTAACAGAAAATATTTTATCATTTTATATTCTAAGATATTCTGAAAAACAAATAAAAAAATTAATTTTAATTACGTTCAAAGAAACATTTAAAAATAAGTTACTACATTTATAAAAAATGAAAACGTATGATAGCAGTGCAATAATTAGTTTCCTTTTCGGTAATTGATTTCAAAAATTGCAGATTTATTTAATTAAAAAAAAAAAAAGGAATCAACGGAATTTTTTCGTAAATTCTAATAATTAAAGTAAACTAAATATTGAGATAAAAATTTTATTTCTCAGTATTGCAGTTTTTATATTATTTCTATCATAAATTCTTATTTATCCTCTTATTATTTTTTGTGAGTATTAAGAGTATGCTGAGTAGTTCAGACAATTCTTGAAAAAAAAAAAATGTAAACATAATTTTAGAATGAAAAAGTGTGGTTTTTTTTTCTTTAAGTAACTAATACGTTTTTTGTAGTTTTCGTTTTTGTACCAATGTCATACTCAGAGAAAAAAATTCTTCTAGGTGTTATAGCAAACATACACAAACCCACAGTATCAGACAGATAAATCTTTTGTTTTATATTAGATTTACTTTTATAATCTCTTGTTCTAAAAGCACTACTTTTTTATTCATTTTATTAATTTAGATTGCTTTTTATTTAGTTTTTTATTCAAATATACTTGTGCATTAAAAAATCTGACTTTTGTTTAGAAAGATGAATTGTTATCAATAATTATCGTGGAACAACATAGTTCAGTCTGGTACACTACTTACAAAATTTCTCATACTAGCATCTTTAAACATTTAGTAATTCTTACATTTTTAAAAGTAGTAAAGCTTAGATAGAAAAATAAACCCTAAATATACTTCCTCCTGGTGAGGGTCTGTAGGCCAACCAATGCACAAGACTGTGCTAAATATATTTCCCTCGGAGTGAAAGACTGTAAACTAAACGTTTCTCAGCTGGATCGCTGTTTGCGCAGTACTTCCTCTCAGAGACTTGAGGCCTACTGAACCATTTCTCCTGAACGCTACAGGGGGCGCTCTTGCCAGTGTATAGGTGGAAGCAAGGTTACATAACAATTTTATATTAAATTACTCTACAGCACTTAACTTCTTTGATTAAAATTTAAATTTAGAAATATAATATAAATATCAGTATTCTTACGAATATTCAGGATGTATTAAAATTGCAGAAAAAAATGAGTATGATAATTGTTAAAAATGAACATAAAGATGCAAAAGTATATTTCTTCAAATTCACATGATATGTTTCCAGTTTTTAACATTTTTATCTCCAAGAAGTTTCCTTCACAATAATCTTCTGAAACAATTTGGACTGCATTAAAAAGGAAATAAGAAAAACAATCTTATAAAAATTGTAAGGAAAAATATTGAATAATTTTTTGTTAAAACTAATAGCACGAACAGATTTTTATTAAAGATTGCAATTACGAAAGCACCTGAAAAATAGTAACTAATTATTTGATTTAGAAATATTGCTTTTACCATTAGGCAAATAATTAATAAACATTTATTCATAGTCTTGTCATTTTCGTGAAAACAAACTACAAATAAAATTATTTATATAAATATCGATAGAGGTGTTCAAATATACATCCCTTTTCCAGCTATTTATTGATAATTTCGAGCTTAGTAATCACATTTGTTTAACTAGTTCTTTTCTGAATGATATAATAATTATTTACTGAACTTAGTACTTTGCAGAAATATATCACACATTACTACATTTTTCTGTCTTGGCCACTTTTTCACATAGCAGATCCTTGTTGTAAAAATATTGATCCTAAGACTAGCTAGCTAAACAAGAGTAATTTGATTAAAAGTGTTTTAGTTCAGTGAAGATTGATTATTGTATTTGATCTTTTGTCTGACGTGAAAACAGATTTTGCTGCTTTTGCATTTCTTAAGATCTGATGGGTGTGTGTGTGTGTGTGTGTTTTTTCCATATTACTTTTTTATAAATATTCCAGTGAATGTAAAGAAAATATTTAATTAGTTCTAAAAATATTCAAACAAAACAAAAATAATAAATAATAGTAACCATTTTATAGTAAATTAGGCGTCTCTACAAAGGACTTAACTTTAATTAAAAATTTCAGTTTAGAAATATAATGTCAGTATTTTTTACAAATATTTAAATATTTAGAATGCATTAAAATTACAGGAAAAATGAATATGATAATTGTTTAACAAGAATGTTTTTATATATAAAAAAAAATATTTCTTTAATTGCATGTAAAATAATTGCAGTTTTTAACATTTATCTCGAAAAATAATCTTCTAAAAACAAGATGGATAACATTAAAAAGGAAGCAAGAAAAAAAATTCTTATAAAATTACAAGGAAAAAAACTATTGGAATAATTTTTTTGTTAAAACTAATAACACAAACAGATTTATTAAAGATTGCAATTTCGAACAACACGTGAAAAATAGTAACTAATTATTTGATTTAGAAAGATTGCTTCGCCTCCTCAGGCAAGTCATTAATAAACATTTATTCATAGTCTTGTCATTTCCGTGAAACAAACTCCAAATAAAATTATTTATAGAAATATCGACAGAGGTGTTCAAATATACATCCCTATTCCAGCTATTTATTGATAATTTCCTTAGTAATCACATTTGTTTAACTAGTTCTTTCTGAATGATATAATAATTATTTACTGAAGTTTTAGTACGTTGCAGAAAATATATCACCACTACAGTTTTTCCTGTCTTGGCCGCTTTTTTCACATAGCAGCTCTTGTTGTAAAATATTGATTCTAGGACTAGCTAGCTACACAAGAATAATTTGATTAAAAGTGGTTTGGTTCAGTGAAGATTGATTATTGTATTTGATCTTTGTCTGACGTGAAAACAGATTTTGCTGCTTTGCATTTCTTAAGATCTGATTTTTTTTTTTTCATATTCTTTTATAAATATTCCAGTGAATGTAAAGGAAATATTTTATAAAATTATACTAGTGCTGATTGTTAAACTTCATTTTATTTTTTGAAATACAAGAATAATTTAAATTTAATCTCTCAAAGTATTTTAAATATTATTTGTTATATTCATAATAATACAACTAGGTTATTATTATTAAGGTGATTATTGTATTTGATCTTTGTCTGAAATGAAAACACATTTTTTACTGCTTCTTCATTCCTTAAGATCTGTTTTTTTTCATATATTTCTTTTTATATATATTATTTTATTATAAATATATTTTATCAATATTTTCTTTATATGTATATAAATATTTAGTGAATGCAAAGGAAATATTTTATAAAACAATGCAAATGTAGTTTGTTTTTTTTTTTCAATTTATTTTAAGAAATACAGAAATATTATAAATTTATTCACTGGTAAAGTATTGTAAATTGTATTTGATATATTCATAATAATACAATAAGGTATGAAGATATGTCACTTAAACTGGATTAATAATGAAACGAAATTGGTCGTACAGCAATTTTACATTTTTATTTTTATCTAAATTTTATTTTAAATTACTATATCTGATCTTGTATTTTTTTATTAGCTTGATGCCATATCCAGAAATAAAACATATTCAACATAATTATTTGAACAAAAATAGTTAAACATAAATTATTTGAAGACATCATATATAAATGATGGGGAAAATTATCTACATTGTTTATGTATAATGTATTTAATTTAAATTTATTTTTGGATCATAAATAAAAAAAATTCGAATTCAATTATTTTGAAAAGCAACTTCATGAATGTAATTTTTTTTCCATTTTAGGTCTTATATATTTATCCTTCAGCTAAAGAAGTTACGAGACATTAAATCTATAGTTATTCGAATCTTCCTTATTTTATACAGCCGCATGAATTAAATTATTTTGTCTTTTTGGTACGAAAAGAATAAACACATTTTTTTACAACCTTGACGACAAAAAATTGTAATGATATTTAAACCGATTTTTATGAATAGATTTAAATTTATATCACTTTAATTGTGTTATTTAATAGTTCACAATTATGTAAAAATTGAGGAATCTTTTATGCAAGGGAAGATTGCAAAAGAAAGTTAGCGTTATCTTTCAAAGTTGCCTTTATTTTATTTTCTTTTTTAAAACACAAAGATCTAATTTTTGTAATTTAAAAAAATATTTATATGTGAAACTGAAATTTTTATTTATTAAATTTATGTAATTATTTTTTATAAACTTTCTTAATTTCGCTGTAAGTCTTTTAATTATTTATTTTTCTTATTATTATTTTATTTATATTTATTTATTTATTTATATCATTCTGGTATTACGTTCATGTTCACAAATTTACGAGGAGTCTAAGATTATATAAAAACTTTCAGGTTTGGTATTTAACAATTTTGTATATAATCTTTCCGTTTTTTTTTTTATATCAAATTTTATCTCGAGATGTAATATTCCCTCGATAGTGTTCTACATTCGATGCAACAAAATAATATTGCTCAATTCAAAAATGTATTCATATAAATTATAAACTTTATTTCGGTTTGTAGCTTCATATTTAAAGTTTATTGTAAAGTAACGCTTTGAATGATCATAATAATAAAAAATGCAGTATAGCTTTCACTCAAAAAAAGAAAGCAACGAATACCATGATATATTTTGATTTTAATTAAAAATAAATAGAATCTGTATTTGACTTACCGATTTATTCCCCCATGGTAGAAAAACTATTTGGAGATGAAATCCTATTTACATTTGAATTATCTACAAAGATATAGAGTAAAAAACCACATGTTTGATACGTTTAATGTATAATTTATTTGTTATACTTTGTGGGATATAATAATATATGCATTCTGTGCTTGTTAGATATATATCAATTCATTTTATGCAAGAAAATGAAACGTAATTTCATTATCGAGAAAAAGTAAGCAATCATACTATATAAATGTTATTTTTTATTATGTACATTGTTCGACATAAACAAACACCAAATTATTTTACAACTACCAATAATAAACACTAAAAATATCAAAACTTCTTCTATACATATCTGTATCTATATCTATCTATCCATCTATCTATCTATCTATCTATTTATCTATATATCTATCTATATATATACACACACATACTATATCTAACAGGTGTTCTGAAAGGTTCGTAGGCTGATACATAGATGGCGCTACTATTATTAAATCCATATGATTTTTACTTAGCCCTAACCTTCAAAAGACACGTGTATAAATTTGACAGCTATTGCACTATTAGTATGTGAGTTTTAGCATTTTTAGTGAAGCAACTTTTGTTAGTTTGAAAAATGGATAAAAAGGAATTTCGTGTGTTAATAAAGCATTGCTTTTTGGAGAAAAATACTATTGAAGCCAAGGCTTGGCTTGATAAACATTATTCGGACTTTGCACCAAGAAAATTACCTTTAGAGAAGTGGTTTACTAAATTTAAACGAAGCGAAATGAGCACCGAGGACGATGCACGCAGTGGACGCCCCAAAGAGGCTGCTACCGACGAAAACATCAAAAAAAGTCCACAAAATATTTCTGATAACCGTAAAGTGAAGTTGATTGAGATAGTTGAGACCCTAAAGATGTCAAAGGAACGTGTTGACATATCGTGAATGAATATTTGGATATGTGAAAGCTATGTTCAAAGCGGGTGCCGCGCTAGCTCACAATCGACCAAAAACAACAATGAATTGATGATTCTAAGCAGTGTTTGAGCTGTTCAATCGTAATAAACCCGAATTTTGCGTCGATATGTGACGATGGAGGAAACATGGCACCATCATTTTCACACCGGAGTCCAATCGACAGTCAGCCGAATGGATTGCACGTGATGAACACGAAAATGCTAGAAAAACTACAAAATGCTAAAAACTCACATACTAATAGTGCAACAGCTGTCAAATTTATACACCTGTCTTTTGAAGGTTAGGCAAACTAAAAATCATATGGATTTAATACTAATAGCGCCATCTATGTGTCAGCCTATGAACTTTTTCCGCCCACGTGTTATATATATATATTTATATCTGAATATCTTATCCCAATCTTAGGGTCATGAGGTACGAAAATGATTATTAAGTGAGATATGCTTTGTAACATATCCTGAGTGAAGACACATTAAAAATATAATAATACACAAATGCTTTTTATTTAAGAGGATTCTAAGTATGCCTTTAGTGTTTGGTATTTAACTATTTTACATAATAATCCTAAGTTTGATATATATATATATTATCCCAACCTTAGGGTCATGAGGTACGAAAATGATCTACAAATAATAAATGCACAACTAAATAATGCAACAAATATTTT
The DNA here is from genome assembly GCA_021605095.1 of Caerostris extrusa. Lineage (NCBI taxonomy): Eukaryota > Metazoa > Arthropoda > Arachnida > Araneae > Araneidae > Caerostris > Caerostris extrusa. The sequence goes on from BPLR01021524.1 coordinate 27,237, forward strand.
TATTTTTTGTATTATTCTTTTTTGTTCTAGTCAATATCTCAAAAAGAATAAAAGTCTCATTGAGTAATAAAAATAAAAAGTCTCTGAAAATAACACCCACTAAACGCTGCAAAGAAGTACGCAGAACGAAAGAATCGCTTTAAACAAGTTAATTATATCAGTGGGGTGGTCTCAGCATACAAACCTTCCTCATTGTTGCTAAGGTCAACTTTGAAAATCGTGACTTGGGAATCAAATCTGCAAATGTCAGATGGAAGACAAAAAGAACTATGTAAGTATAAATATAAAGCAAATAATGAATTAGTTTATACGATCGAATAACTCATAGCTTAAATATTTGTAGTCACAATACAATATGTTTATTGTTAACTGAGCTGCTAATCGATTAAATGAGTGAGCAAAAATTATATTTATTAGTAAGTGTTGTGAAATATTTCAGATTTTGGACCCAAAATAAATTATTTGCGTTGAAGCACTATAAAGTTTTCATAAATTTGCGTTTACGTCGAAGGTCTTGCGTACTACACAGATATCACACGTGGCTTACAGACGCAAGCAAAATGCCAAACAATACCAAACATCAAAAACATCGTGGTAAATAAATGGTGTAAATGTATCGTGAAAAATACATAAAGAGGAAATAAAAAATAAAATAGATAGAAAGAGAAAAGATTTAGGAAGATGTTAAGCACGAATTCGCAAATTTGCAAAAAGAGCTGCAAAGCAGACTTTCTCTTCAACAGCGCTGAATTAAATTTAGGAGACTTCATATGACTTTTTGGGTGGCAGTAGTTATTTTTAATAATTGCTTCTAGTAATCTTTAAAGCTGGAATTGCTATGAAAAATCGTGCAGTCGAAAATTCTGATCCAGTCCAAACATTACCTCGAACTGCAGGTCGCAAAATAATAGCTGAGCACGCATAATTAAATCTGCTTGTTTTAAAATCCAGGTCAAATTTATCTGCCTGTACGAGTTATAAAGCCGTGGAATAACTCTGGTATCGCTATAAAAATGGATAAATGCAAAGTTTTTTAATAATATAGAAATAAGTAGATCTTGGAAGTGATATGAGTGTGCACTCGATTAATCTGTGTGCAATTTATTCGCCACGAAATTATTAGTTTTGATTTTTTGAGTTTGCTTTTCATTAGTAAAATTTGTTGCTTTGTATTAAAGAACCAATGTCCTGCGTTTTATGGCTTTCTTTTTATGAACCAATCAACTCTTCTGGCATTGCTGAAAATTCCGTGAAAATGATCATAAATCAATTGAAAAATATTTAAATTTTTTTATTCAATAAAGATATTAAGATTATTTTTTAATGAAAAGGTACGTATATTTTATATTTAACGATGAAATGTTTCCTTTTATTTTATTCTAAGCATGTGCAAAATTCATACATTTGAATAGGAATCATTTAATCTTTTATCCAGCCTTAATACAATTTAGTGAATGTGCATAACAGTTCTACAATAAACACAATACATCCTTTACGGAATTATGTGTAAATGATTTGTATTTTTAATTCATGATCCCTTTTATGCATGGAATAGACAAACAATCGTTAGTTTTTAATGTTCCTTCAGTATAAGTATTTCAAAGTTTCCTACAAAATTGTATTAAAATGAGTCTGATTGGATTTTCCTTGGAGATCCGATGCGTGCAGCTGAAAATGTTTAGTTATTTCTCAGTTGATTTGAGATGCCATTATTTCGTAAAGCATATATTACTGAAAATATTAATGTCGATGAGGAAAAACCGACATGTAGGGCAAAACCAAAATCACAACTAATGTGGCCTGCAAAATCCACATATAATTCAATCACTATGCGTCTTCCTCACCAAAGCTAAAAGTGAAGCTTCAAGAAAGTAGTTTAGTGTAGTGCAAAACCAAATACACTGGAAAAACGTAAGAAACGAAATGCATGCAATAAGTTTATAAAGGGAAATTGCACTTGATTTACAATTCTACAAAGGCATTGGAGAACAATTTTGGATCATTAGAATGAATACCCTGATCAATGATGTGTAAGAAATATAAAGATATATGTTTTCAGCAGCAGAAATTTCTGTCTGGAATCAATTTATCTGCTACTACTCTCTTCACTTTTGATGGGAAAGAGGGAATCCAATGAGAAATGGCTGTTTAATTTGACGAGTGAAAGATTTTTCCTGCATTTAGAAGAATTTCAATGGAGTTGTGAATACTAACTTTAACAACTCGATTTAATGGAGTTGAATACCTTCAATCTCCTAACTCAGATTTAATGGAGTTGAATATTAGCTTAAATTTTTTGAACCAACCATCAATCATCTCCCAGCAAGGTAGGTGGAGTTTCTTGAGGCTTCCATAAAGAGATCCAGATTCTTAGTCTGCTTAAAAAACAAACTTCAGCAGCAATAGTTTTGCAATAGTTGCTCAAAGTTTC
>BPLR01021525.1:0-126791 GCA_021605095.1 Caerostris extrusa
ATATTATTCCATTCACAGTACTTCTAGTATCATAGCAGCTTAGAAAGTTATTTCGATACTTTGTGGCTCGATCGTCTGATATTGTGTATCCATTTAGCTAACAAAACATAAGCAGTGGAAAATAATTTCGCGTTTTGGAGATTTTTGTTTCGATGATATACAAATAAAAAACACTATTATTTTAATAAAAAGAAATGTTTTCTTTTCCTACCAGAATAACAGATAAGATTCTATTCAACTGAAACTATGTAAGTCACTCAAATTAGTTAAATTGATATAAAATGAGTTATGATAGATTAACATGACAAGAATAATCTGTCTTCTCATCGGTGAAAGGAAAAGAATAATGACATATGCACTGCACACTGTACACACGTAACACACACACACACACACACACAATCGGTACACACACATACATATAGCAATATACAATCACACACATTACACACACACACACACAAACACACACATAAACTATGTACTTTTTATATGTGTACTTTTGATTGTGTTTCTATGGAGTCACATGCTAATTAGGAGATGAGAAATGTTACTGTGGCTCTGTTAAGGTCAAAAATGGCTGTTTTATTTTTTAGTATAATCATTAATTGATTAATTTGTTTAATGATATGATATTACAAAATCTCCATGTTTTTAAAATATTGCATACATGTAACTTTTGCAAAGCGAAAAGCAAAAAGACATGCTTGATGACCAATTATACTGTATTTTGGCCAAATATTTGACGTGATTATTGGATGTGTTAGAATTAACTATATATGAAAGACTTTAGTCATTTCCAAGATTCGGAGGCTTGATAATTGAAACTTGAACGTTCTTATCAATCACACACCACAGATGTACACACACATTTATATATATTACGTTTTCAATGATATAACGTGATATAATAACGTTATGTCAAAACAAACAAGATCCCAAAAAATAAAGAAATGCAAAGTTCACATAATGGAACACTTGAAAAATTCAATTAATTATAATTGCACTCCTCAAAAGCCTTTGAATATGACTCGTTAATATAAGATATCAACTTTGTGGATTGGATACCCCTTTTATGTTTAACATCAATTTGACTCTGTACTTCCAAGATTCGCTGTTTATTCAATATCCTGTTCTAGCTCCAAGCTTGCAAATAATATAAATCATTTGTTACGTAAGCTAAATAGATAGCAAACCTAATCTTGCGTTTAATTAACTAACTTTAAAGAACCAATGTTCACGCTCCAATACATCAAAAATAATTAGGACCCTTCCCAGGCTTATTGCCAGTGCCATTATGATAAAATTCGTCAGCATTAGTAAAACAGTTTTAGCCTTTTGCTTTTATAAAGTGTATATTAAGAAATATTTTTAAGACAAAGGCTTTGTTGCCCAATAAATAGTCAATTACACAAATTATGCAAAATATGATAGTATAAAAAAATTAGTTTTTTATGTATTTACAAAACAATTTTTATTAAAAATATAATTAAGAAGAATTTTAAACTTTCTACAATGCTTTAGTGAAAGATTTATTCCTTGTGATTACCTGTGATTTTCAAATTATTGCCAAATTATTTTCGTAATATTGGTTTGTGTTCGATATTAAAACCACTTAAAGCTGTTTTATTGCATAACATTTTATTTATTTAAATTCATGTAAAATAAAAGAGGTAATCCAATAAGACAGCTTTTTATCCAAAAAAAGTTTCTTCACTATCCAATTGATTCTCTTTTTCAATACTACATAGTTTCAAAATACAGTTTTACGTTGCTAGGTGTCTTTTATTATTTTTATGTAGCCGATATTAGCAAAATGATTAAGAAACAAATTAATTTAGCTTCATAGTTGTTGCTTAAAGTCTGTATAGTATCTAGAAAGGCTCGTCTACGAGTTTATAACTTGAATGGTTAATTGGTTGCCATAACAACAGAAAATGATGGAAGATGCTTATTAACTATTAAACGCATGGAGCGAATAGTTTACAATTACATACAACTGATTGGCTGCTTATGAAGCATACCATTCTCCGAAATTCCTGATCTATACGCATAATTTAATAAACTTAGATAATTTTTGTTTCTCATAACTTTACTAATTTTCAATGTCATATAAACGCTAATAAAGATTTATATGTAAAATTGGAAATACTGAAATTTTAACATTTGTGTGTCATTCTGATACATAGAAATATATCATAAATTAATGTTTTTACTGAAGAATTTTATTAAATAAAACTATTTCACATTTTAATGGAACTAAATTTTTAAAAAATTGTTTTTAATTCAATTTTTAAGGCATATGTTAAATATTTTAATAAATAAATGTTTTTCCACCCAAGTTCTTATGGAAAAAAACAATATCTTTAAGATATTTAAATACAATTAACTGAACAAGTTGAATTACAGTTTTTGAAATAAATTCATCACGTTTAATTCATAAAAATATTCTTATTTTACAATAATAAACTTTTAAAAAGTTACAGCGTTATTTTTTAAATATATTTTATCATTTCTGCACATTTTTTTTCCCCCTTTTTTCATGCATTTTTAAAATATACATTTTATTAAACAATAAATGCAGTCCAAAAATCGTAGGTTTGCTTTTATATGAATAACTACAATTATGAAAATATCTAGAATTATCAAAGCATAATTTTGAAAGACAATATAAAAACATTTTTTAATTCAGATTCCTCTTCTTATTCAAAAGGGAATAAAAACAAAATACCGTATAAAAAACAAAAGAATTGAACAAATGAATAGTTTATTTTGACTTATGCACTGATATGAAAAACTGCATAACTTATTGATTTAGTTTTTAAAATAAAGTCTCCAAACTCTTTCAATAACTTCGGTTTTTTTTCTAATAAAAAGTATTGATGCTTATTCATATTGAATTCTACAAATGAAAGAAATTATAATTTTTGTTAAACAGGGAAACATGAAAGCCTAACACAGAATTGCTTAGGTTTGAATTTTTTTTTTTGAAGACCATTGTATATTTGAAGATTAATCTAGCTTTTAAAATGGAGACCAAAGGAGTTCGCCCCCACCACATGATACCACCATATTAAATATTTATATGTGTAGGTCAGTGATACTTTCCCCTCTTAAAAATCATTCATGAAGTTGACTATGTGATCTTCACACCAATCTCCGGCTACCATTATCTGTCCACTATCGAGACAATACAGGGATTTAACTCTGAAGGTATTTCTCCATTCTAAATTGTATTACAGTCTTTCTCTGCACCAAGCTAGCTATTGAAGGCTGTATAGTGAGGTAAAGGGAACAACAGTTGCTAGACATCTAACTTGTAGTCCAATTACATGCACACCTTCTGTGCCCACACCATGAGAGGATATACCTTTCATTGAATTAATTAACATGAACTTACTAATGAAGCTCGTAGTAGTAAATAGCTTTTTTTGAGACAATCACAAAATGAAACGCTCTATCCATTTAGAAATTTGTTTTGTGCACATTTTTCTGCGATTCTATTCTTTGCTGCCGCAAGCAAAAGGGGAAGCGTTGAAAGTTCAGACATTCAGGCTACTGCATTACACTGGAGTGTCTCCTCCAATGTCTCTCAGCTCACGTATTTTAGTCCATTCAGTTTGTGACAATTATTAATAATTCACACAACTCCAAATGTGAGGCATTTTACAAATTTAACGCAATATGTTCTCTGAAATTCGACGATTTCGTTGACTACAAGGGTTAGCAAGGAATCAGCTTTCAAGCTACTGAAGGTCATTCCATTTTCTATCGTATAAGAGCTAAATGTTTGAAACTAACAAGTTCCTTATATCTACCTATCCCGTGATTTGCTTAATTCTTTTTTCCTTTTATGTTGAAATTTCAATGTTGAAAAATGTACAGAGTACTAATAATTAAACTTTCCCTATTTTTATTACAATGCAGCTGGAAACAATCATTGGATTGATACCAAAATTAGTATATATAGATCAAACACCAGATTCACTAAAAGGAATCTCAAAAAATAAAATTATCTCAAAATTATCGGTAGGAAATGACCAACATGCAATAAAAATGTCAATTTCAACGTTTGAAAGCAAGATTAATAAGCAAAAATGAAAAAAAAATTATGATCTGTGCAATGGTGGAAGTATGATGTAAAACAACCTCTCGGTATAAAACGAATGTGCAATTATTAAGTCAAAAATTCCAACATTTCTGGCTGTAAGAATGACGTTAATGTCGTTAATTGAACTTATATAATTGATAAACTTATGCTACAAAAAACAACAGGAATGCTAATTGCTGCTGTCAGTGAGTTTCGGAGGATAAAGAAATTAATCCTTGTACCAATGTCGGCAAATTTTGTTTTGATGCCGTGCAACTTGAAAATACCTTCAAATTAAGAGTTCAACTTGAAGAAGAGCGTTAATACCGCTACACTGTAAGTTATGCAGGATTTCGAGGCCTATCTTGTCTCACAGTAGTGCCAGTAGTGTAAGTGCATCAGCTCAGCAAGCAGGCATTCAATATAACACAGTATGGAAGGGTTTCAAAACATAATGGATTAACTACCAACCAATAAATGTTGAAAATGTTATTTCTATTTCGAGTTGGTCATTGCCTAATTTCCCATGCCCCGACGTTACACCATACCCCCTAGCAAACATTTTTTAAATAAATTTTATTTTGGAAATTCTTTAACGCATTGTACCAATTCCCATATAACAAGTAGAAAAAGACATGTTTTAGATGTAAGATGATTCAAATAGGTAAATTTTATTGCAGACACCCCGAGTTACCTTATTTATTAAATCATCTTAAACAAACTTCTTTTTTTCTTGAATTTGGGATTTTCAACAATTTAATCCAATTGTTGAAAATCCGCAATTCAAAGAAAAAAAGAAATTTTGCTTTGTCAAAAATGATAAAAATGTCAAATAAACAAAATGTCAATAAATAAAATGTCAGAAATGAATAAAATTCATATAAGCAGAGCTTTTTTATAGCTAAATCTACATACAATATTTCCATAAGAAAAAAAGTTTGATACAAGAACTAATACTGTTTTTTGATACTAAGAACTATTTTAAAAACCTTTTTTTAACTTATATAAGCACATCTCAAAAACTCAACCATCAAAGGAATATTTCAAACTTTACAAGTTGAAACATATACATTACATTATTAAACATTATTTCATTAACAATGTATTATTAAACAATACGATACATTATTGTTTATTATTGTATTAACATACATGAAGGTAATAGATGCTTCCTATTTGCTGTATGATTCATAGTCATTCATTATACAGAGCTGCGATACAAATCCTAGAAGCAACACATTCACCCTATCTATCATTGCTAATCCAGGTCGAGATTTCCTGACAGAGGTATGTTCTAGCTTCCTTCGTATGGGTATATTTTAGCTTCTATGAACAACACATGTCACCAACGTGACAAATATTAACCCCTAATTAGAACCAGTGGCAGAGACCTCATTTACTGACGCGCTAATAATTAAAATAAATTCGATGCGGAATTGCGAATTTATTGCAACAAGGAAAGGGGCGAATACTTGCAGATTACAATGTAAGAGGGAGTGTGGAAAGCAGTCGTGATGAGTAATCACACTTCAAGAAAATTTTTTTGGTTGAATAATATCATTGCTTTCAAATGGAATGAAACTTACAACTTTTTTTATGCAGTGAATCTTAGAAAAATGTATAAAAGCTTCATATAAAAATGATTGCATGCAAACGAAATTGATAATGAGAAAATTATTATTTAAATATTTAATTATTTTTTTTTTGTAGGATTTTGTTCCGACTTTCTTTTTCTAGAATTTTTAAATGTTTAATTTTTATTCTTCGTACTGTTATAGCTTAATACAGACTTCAGGAATATACTTGTTACATTTTGAAAGCTTGCTTTATATATATAGCCATACATTAAAACATCATACTTGAAAATTGATGATTTTATATTTAATTAAAAATTGTTGAATTTTGTAAAATTTTTATATATTTTACAAAATAGAGAAATGCATAAAATTTAAATTCAAATATTACTTGCTATGTGAAAATAACCTCGGGTTTCCCATTATATGTTTTAAGATATGGTGGATTATGGTGTTTTATGTTACATAGATGACAGGTTACGTAATGAAATGAAAAATTGCGTGTAGTTAACCCATTCAAAGTTTTACAAGTTTAGAAAAAATAACTAATATTAAAAATTACGTTCCTCAATAAAAAATAAAAATATTTAATAATTAATTATTTAGTGATTGTGTGTTGATGTTTTCCTTATTTTCTTGTCGTCTCAAACGAATACTACTTTGCCCAAAAGTAAGATTAATTTTTTTTTCAAAAACTCTTCATTTTTTTTTCCTCCACATTTATTTAATCGACTTCAAAGTAATCCCCTCTGGACATAATGCCTTTATGCCAACTTTTTTTCCTATCCTCAAAGCATGCTAAAAAGTCATCGGCAGGAATGGCCTTCAAAAGCAATCGGCAATTCACGTTAAATCTCTTCAATCGACTCAAATCGGTGTCCTCAGAGTGGTCTTTTTTGAGTTTGGGAATAGCCAGAAGTCGCAAGGTGTGACTACGGTGGTTGTGGAACAATATGGGTTTCATTTTTGGCAAAAAAGTCACGAATAATCAATGCAGTGCGAGCTGTCGCATTCAGTATTTTCGGCACCAATCGAGATTTGACGCGTTTGAGGCCCGAAACATCTTTTAAAATGGAATTTTGAAATTCCAACATCATCAGCAAGGTCTCTAATTGTAAATAGACGGTTTGCAAGCAAGAAATTTTTAAATATTTGGATGTCAGTTGAGGTTGGTGGTCGTTCAGAGGGTCGTTCGTCTTGAACGCGTTCTCTGCCCTATTTTAACTGTTTTTACCACTTCTAAGCATTTCTTTCCGATATAAAAATGCTCACCGAATGTCTTCTGCAGAATTATATACGTCTCTGCAAACAAAATTTAACGCAGGTTCTTGCTCAATTAATTCAGACGTTTCAAAATCGGCGGAATCAGTTTTAATATCCCACAAAACCAAATGTAACTCAAACACTAATGAATATTTTGGCGTCATATTTCACACAGATGTCAAGGACAGTGCCAGCAACCTAAATAAAAATTGAAATTCCATAATCCCGGGAATTGTAAATGAAAATTGGCCTTACTTTTTCGACACAGTAGTATGGGCAGCTCTTCTTGAGATATTTACCAGGAAGACATTTTAAACTGAAAAAGAAATGTTGAGACATCTATCTTGTATCTCTTGCTGAAGTTGTAAAGAAAGCAGTGGATATCGTTTTTAGAATGCTAAATCAAAGTTCTATACTTTTTTGAGATTTATTTTATTTTTCAAGGCTAATATTATACTTCCTTAGAAATGAAAATAACTTAAATTGTAGTATGCAGATTTCTATTTAAAAAAATCGATCTTATTGAGACTTTACAATATTTAATCTTCTTTGAAACATATATGATGGAATCGAAATTATAAGGGAACTATTCAGTGAGAGAATTTTAAATAAGCGAATCAAAATTTGCAAGGTATTGTGAAGCCCACACGGCGCTGGAGTTTATTATCACTTTCAATATCTTTTAGATTAACAAAAACTGTAGAGAGATAATCAAAAGGTCCTTCTACGTTCCAACATCAAAAGAAGGGATAAAAATACTCTTAAGTTAAGAAAAATGAAACAATTTGGATAAAATTTATTATTTTTTTGTTAGCTTCTTTTTTTTTTTTTCTGAAAGGAGCGAATTTAAATTGCTTCATTTTAAAAGTGAAAATATATGAGCCCTTTGGATTTAATTTCACTTTCGCAGCAACATAAAACTTAATCGATATTTTCTATCATAAAGATAATTTTACAATTTCAGGAAATAAAAACATTCTATGAAGATTGAATGGAAATTAATTAAAGTCTTAAAATATGGGTCTTTCTTGCCCTAAGTACATTTAAGCTAATTTTGGTCGTTACTTTTTAATTAATTCTCTTTTGATAATAAGTGTGTTTCTTTTTTACAAAGTTACTTGATTTATTTTTAAATAAGTCATTTCTTATAATCAAAAACAAATTACTCTTTAAAAATTCTTATTTAAAAGAAATTTTTTTATGTATTTATTTATTTCTTAGTATTTTTTATTTAATTTATTTCACCTCTTTGAGATTAAAAATATTAATTGTTAATTTTCTGATAGAAAAAGAATCTTAGATATGGTAATCCAGTTTGTCTTAAAAACAAACAGAAAACTTTAAAACTATTTTAATAACTTTTCAATATATCTAGTATATCAACATGTTTTTGTTATAAAGCAGTATTTCGAGCATTATCTTATGAAAACTTTGCATAAATTTCATTTATTATTTATCGATTGATATGAAGCGAGTAATAATTTCCCATTAAATTTACATTTGAGAAGAGTTGTTTATTTTAATTTCTGTAATTTCGTCCTTTTTATTACATTGAATTTGCTGTTAATTTCAAATGTTGGGACTCTAACCTGAAACATTAAATTTCATTAATTGACAACATAAATGTAACAGATTCAGTATTAATCAGGGTGCACCTAAAATTCTGCATCAAATTCCATTTCTACATTTTGGAATGTTCATTTACAACAAAATTGGTGAAGCTTTCATCCAAAAGAGCATGTAGTCTAGTCGTACGTCCTCTCTTCCTAATCTTGTTCAACAAATGGATTTTCCTACCAACAAATTTATCTAGGGCACAACTTTTAGGAATGGATTACCATTTTTTCTTTTCTTTCTGACTAGTCTTCCTTTTACAAAGTTTGTAATCTGTTGGGTTCTGAGGGTAGGTAAGTGATGGATGTACATGGATGTAGAACCACCCAGGTTGTGGTTCTACATCCATGTTCTGTTTCTACACACCGTAGTTTGAAATAGTAATAATACACCAGCAACTGTGCCAAAATTTTACTGAGAAATCTAATTTCTAAGCATATTAATGTGACAATGCAATAATAGTACTAGTTTGAAAATAATTCTTTCCTCCATATTCAATGTTAATTTTATAAATTTCATATGAAAAATTGCTAAGTACAAAAAGTTAAATTCACATTTTATTACTGTTGCTACTTTATTATAACGATTGATAGATTTATAGACAGAAAAAACACAAAAATGAATTATATGTAACATAAATTCAAATTTGCAATACCTTTTCCATTAAATTCCCTTTCAAATAGATCAAAATTATATAGTGAGATTTATATTTTTGAAGTTCAGCAGATCTTTGAAAGGTACGCCAGAATAGTAAAATTGCATTAAGTTCTGTGGATTTCAATGTCTTCTTATATGAAGCTTAGGTATAGCCTAGCATTTCTAAATCTGTGGCCTCCTGTAATCTCAATTACAGACCCATTTTAATACGCAAATTATATCCAGCGAGTGGGTAGCTCCAGAGCTTGACAGACACGAACTAAACCCTGTAAATACGCTGGTAACGAACCCTGAAAGCAATTATCTGCAATTGCAAAACTAATTATGGGGAGTATAATGTCCTTGTATTCAGTTAGTTACAGCTTAGGTGGTTTTACTCCCTTCTGCAGTAAATAGATCGCGATCTTTATTTCGAAAACATCAATTACAGATGGGACGCTATGTGTAATTACGTATGGTTATAAGGATCAATATTATTAGAAATTACATTAAGGTTTTCTCTTATGATGAAGTTTGAGTGTAGATTATTCAAAACACGAATCAATTTTAATTTTCATTTCCCACCAGCGAAATAATTTGCATAACAATACGTCACATGTATACTGTAATAAGCCAATCTGCTGTGGAGAAAACAATAATAAAAGATTCAAATTATTTAAAATAATTGAATTAATAATATTTCTCTATGTAATTTATTAATCTTAAGAAAAGAAGAAATAATAAATAAATAAAATGAGAATTCAATGAAACAAAATTTAAAATTAACCAAAGAGAATTTACCTTCTTTAAAGGAAATGGATTTTAAAATGTATTAAAAATTAGATTTGTATTTCTGTTATTTATTTCTTTTTAAATTATTTGTTTCATTTCTATCAACAAGAAGAAAAGGAAATTACATAAAAAAATTATATTATACTATTTTCTAATTATAATCATGCTATTTTCTATCCGCACTTTTAAAATTGCAAAAAAATTTAAATTTATATAATATTTCCTATATTTAAAAGAATTTTAAATTAAACTTTGTGTATCATTCTGGGGAAAAATAACTTTTAAAATTGCGCTACGACAACATTTAAATCTTCCTAGAAATTACAGCATTACCAATATATTCAAAGACGCTTCAGGTAGTGGATTGCATATTTTTAAAAAGTAATTGATACCAGTATACTTTTGATTGTATATTTAAATACAATTTCTATTTTAATTATTTAAAAATTAAAAAAAAAAACGTTTTTCAAATTTTTGTATTTTTAATACATCTTAACAATCAAAGTTTAAATGAAATAACAATTTTTCCATCCAGTTACATATTTTACATATAATAATCCAAGTTTATTTTTTAAATATGCAACTGTACGATGGAAAATATTAAGTACAGCTGACGGTACAAAATCAGCTTAATATTCCCAACAAATTCAAATTAATTTTAAACGGTAATACATTTTATTGATTACCATATAAGATTTATGAACCCTGCATGTGTTTAACTCTATTATACTTTCCAATAATTTTTGTCACACTTTATTGGAGGCAAATAATGCAATACTTCTCCCCAATTCAATGTATCTTTGAAGCCTGTTTTAATATTGACGACTCATTCAGAACAAATGACTCTGAAACCGTCAGTGTTAATCGTACCATCAAGCAAGATGATGTATTTATCCAAGATCTCAATATTTACCCATCCACCCATGTTAGGCTTCTTTGCAGGTAATAAAAAAAGTTCAGATAAATGAACATAAATCATTTCACAACTCATTGAATTCCGTTTAGATTACATTTTCTTAAAGCTTGAGGTTGAATTTACGACCATCTCACGGAGAGGTTGACGTGCAGTGTTCCAGAACGAGTGGGGAGTTTTTTTTTTTTTTTCCTGTCGTTTGGTTGCTCCCATCAACGAGTGCTAATCGATGATATGACTGATGGCATCTAAAACTTGTGGCATCTATCAAACCACTGGGAGACATTTGTCTTCCTAGGGTTGAATATTGACATTGCATAATAGCCCTAGTCTGGTGTTAAATTATATTCATTTCTTTGTTTATAGTTAAGTCTAAGTTTAACGAAAGACTTTTGAAAATAATTGTTGGATTTTGTTTAGAGCTTATATAAACTAATGCACATTAGGAAAAAAATATTTGTTTTATAATGAAAAATTTTTAAAAAAACAAAAAAAACTTTTCAATTGCAATAAAAGTTTTAAATTAATTTTTAATTTTGATAGTATTTTAATAAATCTTTACAAATTTATTGTAATTTCAAGATTATAAAATAATACTATTACAATTGTGACTTTATACACACCACAATTAAGCGGGATAATTTATGATTATTGTTGAATTTCAAGGAACAAAACACTTATCAACTTTTAAACATTAAAATGTATTATTATTTTGTTTGTCTGTACATTTTTATCTTTACTCATTATCAAATGCTCATTTTTCTTTTTTTTTTTCATTATTTATTTTTTACTTTTTTTTTCATAAACCTACTTTATTTATTTTTTACTTTTTTTTATAAACATACTTTATTGTAATTTTATTTTTTAATTTTTTTTTATTTATTTATCTTTTTAATTTCAAAAAGTTTATTTTTTATTTTGTATTATGTAGAAATAAAAAAAGTGTATAACTCTATACAATGACAAATTTTACTCTGAAAGATAAGAAATAAAATAAAATTATTTCTTTATTTTATTAATTATAAATATCAACAAAATGTGATTTAAATTAACAATGTTCACATAATTTAAATCATGTAGCAATTAATAGACATATGAACATTTTTTTTTTTCATAAAAACAAATTTAAAAAAAAAAAAAAACCTGTTACCACTTTGAGCAATTCACTAAACATTATAGGTATACATTTTCTTTGGTATTTCAAATGAATGTCCTGTCTTGCAAATGAAATCCCTTCCTTTGGACAAGCTGTATTTTCTTCTGTGATTTTTTCCGCTGTGTGTTATCTTACAGGCAACTTGACCAATGAGAAACATTCCTGGACAAAGTACCACAAATAACACAAAGAAGACAAATAAATTACTTAGGGCATTTACTTGCAGCAAAAGGAAACAGACAGAAGGACTGTTTATAGAACGCACTTTAGCCATTACCCATCTTTACCCAGTGCGCTTTACACACCTTCCGCAGTTAAATACTATCTCCAAGCTTTAACCCTGGAGCTTTGATGCATGGAGCAAATCAAATTCGGAGATTTAGCCACAGCTATCTTGATGGGAAGTTCTTAACGTTGGGGGGACCTGTCCCAGTGAGCGACGCGACCTCTATCGGAAACCGCTTAGATTCAGAAAACGAGTCCCCTAAGTCAATAAAATTGTCTTAAGCAAACAGTGGCGTATATTGAAGAGATGGGCCTGAGAAATAATGCGGGGGCGTATAAGAGGAATGGGGGATCAATTCCTCATTCTGAATGAGTTCCATTAGTGACAAGGAGATCACTAATTAGCATCTGAATTTATGTTGCGTTAGAGTTTCTAGCAGTGTTGTTGAAGACGCTCGTGTTTTACTAGGTGTTGATGTTTAGACGTGTCAACCTATACTTGAGGTCAGAGAATGTAAACTAACGTTTGCCATCCACTTATTAAAGGTTAAGATGCATAATAAATTTTCATATGATGGGTATAGATCTAGTATGTGAAGAATATTTATAATAACACTTTTTTGCGATATACTAAAATATTTATTATAATATTCAGTCAAGAAAACAAGAAGATTAACTGGCATACATATCGATGTTTGTGATTCATAGATTCATTTCTTCTGGCATGGCTGTTATAGAATAACATAGACAGGTAGGAATTTGAAGTCAGAAAGTAAGCAAGGGATTTAAGATGGTTACCATTATTTATGTATCAAAGGTTTATAATTCGTAATAGGAAAATCGAATGTAAACAAAAATAATTAATTATGTAATAAATTGTTCAGATGTCCATACTACAGAAGATTAAAGAAGGAATAAAAATTAATTTTTGGTTATCCTTTTATTGAAGATTATGATAATATGTGTAATAAATATGCATGTGATATGTATGGATATAAATTTAATTTTAAATGCAAAAATTATTTATAATAAAAAAAGGTTTTTTATAAAATTATTCAAAACGAAATGTGTACCCTTTTTTATAATAGTTTAAGGATTAACAAAATTAACTATAATCAGCATTAATATTGAGAAAGATACATTGGCACAGAGCTATTGCCATACCTGTTATAGATGTAAGTATTCAACTAAGTCTTTCGATCTATAATTCAGAAATTATTAGATGTACAAGGGAATTAAATGCATATTATTATTTTAATAATTATAATTAAAATAAAAAACTATGAAAATCTTATTTAAAGCTTAAATCAATGTATTATTTATATTAAAAGATTTTAAGGAATATTATAAGACGAAAATAATAATTCTGTTAATTTCGTTATCCATAATGAGCAACCAGGAAATATAAAGAAACAATTAATTTAAATCTCATTTCATGTTGTATTAGGTTTTGTATAGCGCTATTATATACCTATATACACATGTGAACAATTTTCTGTTCTAATTGAGGTACTTCAATATTTGATTTTATATATACATTAAAAATATATTAGAAAACAAACAAAAATTGTATTTCATTTGTTTTTTCATAAAGCAGAGCATAAATAATTATTACTATTTGCCGATTTATAAATGTTATAGTGCAGCTATATGAAAATAATTTTTAAAATCAAAATAAAAGTTCGAATGATTTTTGATATTAAAAAGTACATACTTTATTGTGATTAAATTTGTTATTGTACTGAGGTAGTACAATAACAAATTTAATCAAAACAAAAAAAAATTAATCACAACAAAAAATATATTGTTTATTTTTTTTATAAAACTAGAAAAATTATAATTTCGACATTAAAATATATTTAAAAAATAATTAAAAAAAAAAAAAAAGATTTAAACATTTTATTTTTTAAATATTTTGTATTTTAAATAATGAATTTACATTTTACATTTATTTATATTCAAAAGAATTCCTTGTGAAAATATGATTTATTTTAAAGGTATCGCACTAAATGAAATTCCCACCAATAAAAGTATTGTGATTTGCTCTTTATTGTATTATACGTGAAAAGTATTAACGAAGATTCATTCTCAAAATAGATGCATGAAATACGTCAAGGGAGTTGATAAAATAGATATTCAATTTGTTTTGTACACACGTAAATAGTTCCTAATCAAATTTTTTTCAACAAATAAAATGCAAAAAGACAAATATTTGAACATATAATTTAAATTCTAAGGAACTGCATGCTTGAGTTTTCCAATATTCTATTAATCCAATTTGAAAAGGTTTTTTTTTTATTAACTTAACAGCACTTTGTTCTCAAACGCAATACATTTCGTAAGAGATGATGTTTATTTTTGTTATTTTTATGTTTATTTTAAGTGATGCCCCGTTTAGTATGATTTACATCAATATGCAAAAATTTTAAATGCAGTATATATCAAGAATAAATTAAAACTGAAATTTTTGAAATAAATCAAGCATGTATCAAAGTTAGTTGGTCTAGGATTTAAAGTTATATATTATATATATATATATATAATATATATATATATATATATATATATTATATATATATATATATAATATATATATATATATATATATATATATATATATTAATTAACGTAATTGTAAGGAGATGTACAAAAATTTTCTTACAACATTCATTTTGATTAATTTAAAGAAAAAAAAAATGCTGATTTGTTTCATATAATTTTTTTGCAACAAAATTAGTTCAATTAAAATTACAAACTTCCGTAAGTTTATAATGATGTGAAATATTTTACATTATCATTATTAATGTTTAATGAGAAAAAAATACAAAATAATTTAAAGCAAGTAAATTGAAAAATGATATGGAAATAATTAACTTTTCCTCATTAAATTTTATTCGAATATGAAATTATTTCCCATATGATTAATTTAATTTAATTTAATTTTTTAATTTAATTAATTTTCTTTTTTTATTAAAACATGAATTTAATATAACTTTTAATGTCACTTTGTTCAAATCATGAATTTAAAATATTTTTTTAATTGTCTCACTTAAGTGCATTTCACATTACAAAGTTGTTAACTTGTAAAAAAGATAAAATTATTTCGGTTTTGTTAAATAGTTTTTATTAAAATTCCAAAATAATTTAAATAAATGTTTTCTTGCTAAAATATTTATGAATGCTACATGTATAATGACTGAGACTGGAAAGTAAATAGTGAGTCAGTATAAAAATAAATAAATAAATAAAACACGTAATATAAAAAAAAAAATTAAAAGTCAATTCCTGCTTAGGTCAACAAAGAAATATTTTATCTTAGTTACTTTTTATTAAATAATTACAATTAATATAAATATGTATATACATATAACAGAATCACAATATTAAGTGGCAAAATAGAAAGCGAATTTCCGTGTAATTTTCTATTTCCCCTTTCTATATATGGTGTTGGACTATTATTTTTGTTTGTGACTATTTATTCTATTTCTATTTTTTTTTTTTTTTTTCGTTTCTAATTTATGAAGCTTATGGTGGTTTATAATTTCTCATTGTATCCATCTCTTGTAATGTATCATTATTGAAAGGAACCTTTCCAGTGAGTTTCTAGCAGTTTAGTTCTTCAATTAATAGTCCATCTAATGATTTCAAACGTGACACTTGGTTTCAAGGCGACATATGCTTGACCTGCTGCGAAAAGTTTTCGTCCTAGATATATTACTGCATAATCTACAGTGCTACCTTGCATCTTATGTCCTGTTGATGGCCATGATGGTAATGGTAGCATTCTTCGTTCAGCAGTACCGTAGCTGCGTTTGGGGGATAATTGCACTGATATTGGCTCGATTCTGTGAACATGTATTAACATAAAGTGTCATCCACTACAAGTTAAAAAATGTATTTGAAATTGAGTGGATGAATAAGAAGTATTTTATGAACGATTCAAAATTTGAACAAGATATATAAATATATATAGGGAGGGTGTGAACTAATAGTGGGAATTGAATAAAGCAAACGTGAAATATTCCATAGGAAATAAATACTATCACTTCGACATAAGGTTTCTATTGAATTAAGATTTTAGTGACTTTTATATTTATCAGATTAAATATATTTAGTAATACAGTGTAAATACTTAAATATATTTAGTAATACAGTGTAAATACTTAAATATATAAAATGGGAAGTAGATATATGAAAGTTCAGCAATGAGTATTTATCATTCAAGTACAAGTAATAAATCTTTGAAGTCAAACAACGTTTAAACTCTACCTACATTAAACAATTATTTAAAATTATTTACTTTTATATAACAGTTCAGTAAATTTACAGCTCTTTCAATAAGTCTCGTTGGCAACCATTTCAGTAAATCCGATCTTCCATGCTTGCTATTGCTGTCCACTGGGCGTCTAATTATAATTATTATAACTATAATTATTTTATTATAACTTTAATTATTTCACTCAAATGTATTTTACATTACAAGGTTATTAACTTAAAAAAATTAGAAAATTATTTCGTTTTCTTTAAATATTTTTTTATTAACACTTCAAAAATAATTTACATAAAGATCTTCTAGCTATATTTATTTATGAAAGATAGATGCATAATGACTGAGACTAGACAGAAAATAGCGAATCAGTTTTAAAAAAATAAATAAATAAAATAAAGCAAACGTGAAATATTCTATAGGAAAATAAATATTATCACTTCGAAATAATTCTATTGAATTAAGATTTCAGTGCCTTTTAAAGATATAATATATTTAGTAACACTGTGTAAGTATTTTAAAAGACTATATTCACAGAAAATATATAAAATCGAATAGAAGCTGAAGTAGATATATAAAAGTTCAGCAATGAGTATATATCATTCAGGTAGATGTGATAATTCTTTCAAGTCAAACAACGTTTAAACTCTACATATACTAAATATTTACTTAAAATTATTTACTTTTATATAACAGTCCAGTAAATTTACAGCCCTTCCAATAAGTCTCGTTCCGCGACCATTTCAGTAAATCCAATCTCCCATGCATGCTATTGCTGTCCACTGAGCGTCAAGTATGTGCTAGAGGGTATTTTATTGGCGGTAAGGCGAGTCGCTTTTGATTTAACTTTTAATTCGATTTAGCTCACCTAAGATGGCTTTGAGGATATTATGAAGTTCAAAGGGATTTTCCATTTCGTAAACATCTCCGAGCTATTCTTTAACAAAAGGGCAGCGGACGTCACTTTTGGGGTCTCAGAATGGAATTCTCAAAGGACAAAGTTTGTGTCTTTTGGTTTGAAATAGAAAATGTGTCCGAATTTTCTGTCTGGAAAATTTTATATTTTTAGTAAGTGTTAAAAATAAATTTTCTGTTTAAATGAATCATCTGAACATTGAATATTTGATACGAACTTTATTTGTTTAATAAATAAGTAATTGTTTTTGATTTCAATTATTAATGAATAATAAATTAGAAAAATAAAAAACATACAAAAAATATTGTCATTTGGATTTACAGTATTATTTAATATAATATCATTAAATTATTTTTATATTTAATATGGAATAAATTGTTTAATGGACAATAATAAATTTAAATAATAAACATTGTCTTTTAAAAAGTTATAAAAAATTGTAACGATAAAATTTTTTAACTTTTCATTTGAAGACATTTTATGTTTCTCGATCTAAATTTCATTATTTAATTCTGTATTGAACAATCACTTACTCAGAATATTTTCTATTGGATAGTTATTAAAATTCTAGGTTTCGTAAACTTGAAAATAAGGGAACAGTTTTTCAATAATATCAATAAAGTATGCTTGATATATTTGAATACTGAATAATTTATTAAAAAACTTCTAATAAAAATTTAATTTAATTTTACAAAGATTGAATGCATATTGTTTCTAATAGTACTTATTTTTCTTAGGTATTTTACGCCAAACTATTTTGTATTTGCTCATTCATTTAAAATTGTTATATTGCTTTTAATTTAGTTCAACAGAGATAAAGTAAATTATGATTTATTACATTTCATGAAAAAAAAAAATGCATATTGATAATTATTTCATTATGATCAATATGATCATTATTTCTAAAATTAAATAGACTTTGGATAAATTAATAGCATGCTTTAAATTACATGAAAAATAAATCTGAATCTATGATGACACATTAATTCATTGAATCTTTTACTATAACTAATGCAATTGAAAACGTTAAAAATATTTCACATTTGAAATTTCATTTAGTATTATAATTACAAACAAAACTTTCACAGTTTTATTATTCTTTTTACAATAATTACCTTCCGCTATTAAAAACTACACAAATATTGAGGATTTTTAATTAGATCAATTGGATTTTTAAGTTTTTAAAAATAATAATTAATCAATTTATTCTGAAATGGAAGGTGAATACTTTTTATATATATAAACAATTATATTGTGATATATAAACAATTTCATTGTCATTATTGTAAAAGTATTACAAAATCTTCAAGATTGTGCATAAAAGCTATCAGTATGAAATTTTTATCAATAAGAAACAGATTTTGCCATGATTATAATTTAGCATTTTATAAATAGAAATTGATATAGATGAATGACTGGATTTTTAAAATATTTATATTTAAACACTTTTACATAATATAATTTTATTAATGATGCATAAGAATAAAACAATTATTTTAAGTTTTTGTCAGTTACAAATGTGCTTACATTTCGTAAGATGAATTATGTAATATCTATGTAATCAAATACGTAATATATCTTTAATATGCTGTCAAGTTATTCCACACATTTTGCTGCTTTTAGCTAAACCGTTCTTAATGATACTGTTGCTTTTCTAAAATTCCTCGAGGGCTTTTGGCAATGGTTTTTTTTTTTCAACTGGATAATTAATGCAACTCTGTATGAAGTCAAATGGCGTAACAACAGATGATCTTAGTGGTCTTGGAAATAATTGAAATTAATATTCATCTTCATGCCCAATCCGTTGTTGGAAAAACTTGGAAAAGATTTTTTTTTATTTTCATGTATCACCAATTATATGAAAGCTAAATGTTTTAATCCCCGATGGGACATTATTTAAAAACAACAGTAAATAACAAAATGGAGTCAATTATCAGGAGCTCAAGTGATATTAAAGTTTCTGTTTCCCATTGTCATCACGAACATTTAGACATTTGTCATATCGGCTGACGAATTTCCCATTACCATCTGCATTAATAGATTGTCGCCAGAGTAATGGCAGGTTTGCACGATGTCTTGGAATTCTGCGCAAAGCTTTTACCGAAATGCCGTTTTCCCAGAATTCTCTTCATCTCTCGAAAGGTGTAAAAGTCACTTTATGCCAGTTCTAGGTAAAATGACGACTGTAACACTTCTCATTTGAATTGTTAAGAAGCTGTTTGGTTACCACAGAAGTGTAACCAAGTGTCGTGCGTTTTCATGATTTAAAACAATTCCAGCCATAAGCACAACTTATTCTCCGATGATTTTTTTTTGCTGCACTTTTCATTTAAGCTGGTAGGAAACAAATGACGTTGGGCAAGTCGTACTTGATGTGTGTCAATTCTGGCGGCCATGTGAACAGGTAACTAAACATAACTATTAATGTTTTCTTCTATGCGGTGGAAAATGTTACATTGATAACGACAGACCACCTTGAATAGATAGGCTGGTCACTTTGCAGTGTTATCAAAGGTTGAAAAATAACACTTCGTATTATGTGTAAAAGTTTGCAAATTATAGTTCTTATTATTTAAATATGCTTAATCATGTATGCTGATCTTGTATTTAAATATTGCTCTTAATATAATAAATGAAAACATATTCTATTTAACATTACGTGCAAAGTTCATGCATCGATAAATGTATTTAATTATTTGAAGAAATCACGTTCGCTTTTATTTCCAACGAGCAAATTGCGAACTAATTTCTACAATTATAATATTCAGATTTACTCAATACATTGACACTTAAATAAGAAGCAAATAATCTAATTCTAATCCGAAATCTTGCACGTACTTAAGATTTCCCTCTTCTCAGTTACAATCTCGAACGCGATATACTTCGTTATTTTAAGCAAATTAATTCATTCAACTTGAAAACACGACTTTTAATACTTTTAAACTGCTAATCGACATGCATCGAATTGTAGGAAACCTGTTAATTCTTAAGTAAGGAATCTTCTCTTAAGTATTCTGAATGCATCACTGAGGATCAATTCGTTAAGTAAGTGAATTCAGCATTACGATAAATTGGAACGCAGTGGTACTTGAAAATGAGACGTTCGTAATTCCCTCAAGGATTGTTTGTAAGCAAATGCAATTTGCAATTACTTTCTTATTTTCCGAAATTGTATATTATCTCCGTTTTCTTCTGAATGAGATAAAACTCGAAAGCAATCAATTTTGATAACTTTTAAATGATTTCATTAGAGATAAAAATGTGTCTTTAAGAATTCGCGAAACGTTACAACGGAATATTTTAAGACCGAAAAGATTTGTAGCAATTCATCCTGTTCTAATGAGCTAAAAAAATCCATTACCTATAATTATTATAAAGACAAATATGTTTCTTAAATAAATATAAGCAGATTTTGTGCCTTCATTATTTCGTATTTATGACTCGGTTTATGAATTTATTATTTTTTTTTGTTATTTCAGTATCAAGCCTTTTGGTCGAGGGCATTTGCCGTTTCATTCCTTAGGTAACTTGATTTGCCGCTCTACGGTCATTTTGTGTGCACTTCCAGCTAATTAGACCGGGACATCCAGTTTAGCATTGATTCCGAACATTCAACAAACATTCATGCCACAGCCAGTATTCGAATTTGAAGCATGTGGTACTACAGGACAGAGAGCTAGCCAATTGATTATAAGACAGCATTTAATTTCTTAAGTAGTAGATTAAGAGTTATACAAGATACACAATGAAGTTCCTGTAACTACTTTAACACTGTACACAACTTTGAAAAACACAATTTGAAGTGAGCCAATCCAAGGTTACAATCCAGGTGTTAACACTTTCATATTTTTCCTCAACAGAAATATTTTTCAGCCTATCCATGTCCATTATAGGCGCGGCCTTGTGGCTAGCGTTCTGTTCTTTGGTGCTTCAGGTTCGAATTTTGGCGGTGGCATGAATGTTTGCTAGTGGTTCGAATCCATTTAGACAAACTGTAGGTTCCGGTTTGTTTTAGACCTCGTGTGCCTAAGATGACCCTAGAGCGACAAACCAGTATAGGCATATTTGGTTTGGTTTGTCGCTCTACGGTAATTTTGTGCACACTTTAAGGTAATCAGACCGGGACCTACATTTTAACGTAGATTTTGAAGCACTAACACCTGTGGTATGGCGGTCCAAAGACCAGAGTGCTAGCCAATTGGCCATTAGGTGCCCAGTTAAAACATAATATTTATATTCAGTGAAAGTTGGAAGGTTGTAAGGATAGTGACAGTGGTTAAACAGGCTCTCTTACTTCAGAAACCCAATGTGCTTGTTATTCGTCCAGCAAACCCAATGTGATTGTTGATCTTTTATTTTAATGGAAAATCCTACATTCCTTTCTGCAACCAAACTATATTATTCAACAAGTATTTGCCAACTATATTGCCAAACTTAACATAGTCTAACTATATTATTTAAAACCAACTTTTGCCACAATTGTAACGTCGGCTAACTAATAAGGAAAATAACAAAGGTTCGAATCCTGTTACTTTACACTGATTTGAAAAACTAATGAAAGTTAGGTTAATAATAAGGTATCTTGATTTATATGGTTGAAATTAAGGTTTTCTAAACAAATAAAATATTAAATACTAAAATTTTTCTTTTATTAGTCTTGCATTTTAATACTTCTAAATTATAATTAGATTTCAAATTGTGGATTCTCATCAATAAAATTTTTAATGAATTGAAAAAAAAATTAATTAATGTTGAAAATCAACACGTGAAAGCTAATGTGATTAAAGAAGCGTAAATTATTTTTAAAAGGTGCTTTAAATTAGTAAGCTAAGCTTCGTACCAAACACGAGAGAAAATGAAAGAAAAGAAAACATTATAAAATCATATTAGTTTATTAATTAGGAAAAAAATGTTTTCTCTAATTAACAGTTTTTAAATGTGTTATCGTTTTTCATTAATTTTATTAATTCCAAAAATAAACTCTACAATTCATAAAAAAAAAAATATATATTCAGGAATTCTGTCAAAATGTCTAATACGTTAAACATTCTTTCTTTTTTTTTCCAATTTTAAAACTAAGATTCTTTAGGTGAAAAAAATTTTAATTACTAGAAGATAAGTAAAAAAAAATAAAGAAAAATTAATTCAATGTTTTTTTTTTTTTTTTCTTCCTTAGCGATGGAAACTTTCCAAATCTATACCTGTTATTCTATCTCATTCTTTTTTTTTTTAAATAAGGAAAGCCGAAAGGAATGTTAGAGAAAGGTAGGATAGCATATCTTATTAAGAAAGTATTTCTCGAAATTCTTGTTCACGTAACTTCAGGTGTTAGGAAATGTAAAAATGCCAATCACTCCTTAAAAATGTAACTTATCTCTACAAAAAAAAAAAAATATTATGAAATGAAGAATATTTTCTATCATTACAGATTCAGTTAATTAATTTCATTTTTCTTTGAAACGTAAAAGTAATTTCTTATATTTCTGTATATCAGTATACATTGGATGGGATTATTAGAAACTGTGCATTATTTATCAATTTTTCTTAATATAACAGATATGAAATATTTAATTCTATTCTTCCTTTTTCTGAAATATCTTTATAAATATAAAACAAATCTATTTAAGTCTTCAATGCTTCTGATCTAGATAAGTTTGAATATTTGTTTCTTTTTTTTTTTTCGTAAAAGAAGAGTATTGTATTTAACTGTAAAGAAAACGTATGCTTGAAAAACCTTAACAAATTTATTTGAAAAGTAATATTTTTAGCTGAAATATTTTGCCTCAATTTCAAGTAAATGCTAAATATTTATTTGATGATTTAGGAAATCTATTATATGGTTCAAATATTTTAGATTTTCTAAAAATATAAAATATAAAATATTTAATATTAAAACAGACTGTCTTTTAATTATCTTGCATTTTAATACTCTAAATTATAATTAGATTTCAAATTGAGGAGTCCTCATCAATGAAATTTTTTAATGAAGAAAAAAATTAATTAATGTTGAAAATCAACACGTTGAAGCTAATGTGATTAAAGAAGCGTAAATTATTTTAAAAGGTGCGTTAAATTAGTAAGCTAAGCTTCATACTGAACACGAGAGAAAAGAGAAAAAAATATTATAAAATCATATTAGTTTATTAATTAGAAAAAAAAATTGCTTTCTCTAATTAGCAGTTTTTAAATGTGTTATCGTTTTTCATTAATTTTATTAATTCAAAAAATAAACTCTACAATTCATAAAAAAAAAAAAAAAAAAAAAATTTCTGGAATTCTGTCAAAATGTCTAGTATGTTAAACATTCTTTCTTTTTTTTCCAATTTTAAAACTAAGATTCTTTAGGTGAAAAAAAAAAATTCTAATTACTAGAAGATAAGTAAAAAAAAAAAAAAAAAAAAAATTAATTCAATGTTTTCTTTTTTTCTTCCTTAGCGATGGAAACTTTCTAAATCTATACCTGTTATTCTATCTCATCCTTTTTTTTAAATAAGAAAAGCCGAAAGGAATGTTAGAGGAAGGTAGGATAGCATATCTTATTAAGAAAGTATTTCTCGAAATTCTTGTTCACGTAACTTCAGGTGTTAGAAAATGTAAAAAATGCCAATCACTCCTTAAAAAAAATGTAACTTATCTCTACAAAAAAAAAAATATTATGAAAGGAAGAATATTTTCTATCATTACAGATTCAGTTAATTAATTTCATATTTTTTTGAAACGTAAAAGTAATTTCTTATATTTCTGTATATCACTATACATTGATGGGTTCATTAGAAACTGTGCATTATTTATCAATGTTTTTTAATATAACAGATATGAATTATTTAATTCTATTCTTAATTTTATGAAATATCTTTAAAAATATAAATAAGCAAATCTAATTAAGTCTTCAATGCTTTTGAACTAGATAATTTTGTATTTTTTTTGTAAAAGAAGAGTATTTTTTTTTTTAATTGTAAAAGAAAAGTATGCCTGAAAAATGTATGCATATAGTGTATGAATTTTGAATAAAACAAAAGTTTTTTTAGTAACACTTTATTTATTTATATAATCCCCCGATTTTTCATATTGTCTTAATCAGACGCTGAGGAAAGTAAAAGAAAATAAATTGAAACAAAAAAAATGTCTAAATTGAATTTTGTATTCAAGTTTATTTAAAAAAAAGCAATTTATATTTATATCATTTATATTTAAATATAATAAAAAATAAGTATAAATAGAAGTTATTTATTTATAATAAAAAATAAGTATAAATATGAGTTATTTATTCTATTCTTCTCTCAAAAATATCTTTATAAATATAAATAAACAAATCTAATTAAGTCTTCAATGCTTCTGAAATAAGAATTTTGTATTTTTTTTTCATAAAAGAAACGTATTGTATATAACTGTAAAGAAAATATGTTTGAATAATCTTCAGAAAAAAAAATTTATTCATATTGAGTGTGAATTTTGAATAAAACAAAATTTACACTTTATTTATTAATATATATCCCCCCAGTTTTTCATATCGTCTCAGTCAGACGCTGAGGAAAGTAAAAAGAAAATCAATTGAAATAAAAGTAAAATGAATAAAATGAATTTTTGTATTTAATTATTTAAAAAGCAAATAAATATTTTCTAATGAGTTTATGTTGAGTAACTGATTAAAGCAAATTTCATAATATATAATAAATATGTTTTTAATCTTTTCATAAATCTGGTAAAAAAAATTCTTAATATAAAAACACACTTTTTTGTAATCTCTCTTATGCAAAAAGTAAGATGAAGATTTTTAAAATATTAAAAACAAATTACATCAAATTTTTATGGCATCTCTGATAAAATTTAATTAATAAATTTATTTGCAATGAAATGTTTATTAACTAAAATATTGTGCCTTAATTGCAAGTTAATGCTAAATATTTATTAGATGTTTTAGGAAATTCTTTAATCAGTTTGCAATATATACCATTTTAATTTATGCTTTTTCTGAAGGAGAATATATATTGCAGAAATTCTTGGGTATGTATTTATTCAAGGTATTGTAAAAGCTACTTATTTTCGTCAGTATAAAATAATATTTATATAAACATAAGCACACATAACTAATTTATTTTATAAAGTAATTCGTTTTTATTCTCACTTCATAAGCAATTAACAATTTATTTACTGGAATTGTTATCCATTATGACAATAATAGGTAAAGAATATTATAAAGAAACTACAAAAATTACCTACTATTAAAATTAAATTACCTATTACTACAGTTGTTAGAAAAGGCAAAAAATGCTAATATCTGTAAAAAAGTGTAACGTATATCTACAAAAAATTATGAAATGATTAATATTTTTTTTTATAACCACAGATTCAATTATTATTATTTTTAATTTCTTTTGAAATGTAAAAATATAAGAAACTATTTTTGTTTCAAAGAAAAATAAAATTTGTATTCAGTATATATTTCTAAATTTAGTATATTATCACATATATAAATATGTATAGTATACATTTATGTTCATTATAAAACTATGCATTATTTATCAATGTTTCTTATTGTAACTATATGAGTTATTTAATTCTATTCTTCTCTATCATAAAATATCTTTATAAATATAAATATATATAGTTATTTAATTATAATATAAAAATAAGTATAAATATGAGTTATTTATTTGCAATAAAAAATAAGTATAAATATGAGTTATTTAATTATAATAAAAAATAAGTAAAAATATGATTATTTAATTCTATTCTTCTATCTCTTCAAATACATTTATAAATATAAGTAAACAAATTTAATTAAGTCTTCCATGCTTCTGAACTAGATAATTTTGAGTTTTTTTTTGGAAAAAATTTATTATATTTAACTGTAAAGAAAAGCATTTTTTAAAAACTCTTTAGAAAAATTTATTCATATTGAGTATGAAATTTTGAATGAAAAAAAATTAAAATAACTTTATATATTATCCCTCAATTTTTTTCATATCGTCTCAGTCAGACACTGAGAAAAGTAAAAAGGAAATTCAATTGAAATAAAAGTAAAAGGAATAAATTGAATTTTTATTCAATTTCATTTAAAAAGCAATTCAATATTTTCTAATGAGCTTATATTGAGTAATTGATTACAGCAAATTTTTGTAATATGTAATAAAAATGTTTTTAATCTTTTCATAATTCTGAGAAAAAAAATTTAAATCTAAAATACTTTTTTTTAAAGGTTCTCTTATGCAAAAGTAAGAAAAAAAAGTGTAAAAATAAAAAAATTAAATTACATCATTTTTTACAGCATTTCTGAAGAAATTAATTAATAAATTTATTTGGAATGAAATGTTTATTAAATATGTTGCTTAATTGTTGAATAAAAAAATATGTTGCCTTAATTGCAAGTAAATGCTAAATATTTATTTGATCGTTTAAGAAATCTGTTAATCAGATTGCAAAATTTATAATATATATCATTTTAATTTATGCTTTTTCTATAGATGATATATATATTGCAAAAATTCTTGAGCATATATTTATTAAAGGTATTGTAAATATTACTTATCTTCGTCAGAAAAAAATATTTATTTCAATTCCTTCTATTAGCTCACACTTTCCCTATATATATATATCTTGTTCAAATAATCAATCGTTAATAAAATACTTTTTATTCATCCACTCAAATTCTAATACTTTTTTGAACTTGTAGTGAATGACACTTGATAATAATACAGTTTTTTCAAATATTAATTCAGCAATTAAATTTAATTAATTAATTTTAGTTTTTTTTTTTATTAAAGTTGCTTATATCTACCAACAGATGGCGCCAGATAAACTTAAAAAATGAATGAAAATTATTTATAAAGGACTTTCTGCAATATAGTAAAAAAAAAGTAGGAATTTTTTTTTTTTTTTTTTTATATTACTTGTATAAACATATGCACACATAACTAATTTATTTTATAAGGTAATTCCTTTTCCTTTCACTTCACTAGCAATTTTAAAAATGAAATAATTCACTGTTATAGTTGCTGTTAATATAATTGTTATTCACTGTTGGTATTGTTACCTATTATGACAACAATAAGTAAAGAATATAATAAAGAAACATTATAAAAATCCACAAAATTATAAAGAAACTACAAAAATTCCTACTATAAAAATTAAATTTCCTACTGCTTCTTATATTATCTACTGCTACCTATATTAAACAAAATTATTTGCTATTACCTATATTAAACAAAATTACCTATTATAAAGAAACCACTAAAGTATTTTCATGAAATACTGTTTATTCACGCATAAACGTTAAGACGCTCAAATAAAATGATATGCAAGAATAACAACATAACACTTTTTTTTTAAAGTTTGCGAATATACAATAGGCATACATACAAAATAGATGTAAACGAATTTTCAGAAAGGCATTGTAGAGTACTGACAGCAAACCCCAAATTTAAAAATGAAATATATTAAAATTCTAGATTTAAAAGTATTTCATTATATTTTTTTGAAATATTAAAATATTTAATAACTCGTTTCAAGTAGGATGATAATTTAACCTCCATAAGAATGCAAGGTTATTGTTAATTTTTTAAAATCATTGCAAAAATCATTGTAGATTGTACATTTCAATATCATATAGTATTAGACAGTAATACTAAAATGGACTTTTATTACTATTTAATTTTTTGCGCTTCGTGCCAATTTTTTTTTTCGTATTTAATACACAGCTCATATATTTCTTACTTGAGATATAATTTTTTTTTTTGTACTTCAGGAATATTAATTCCTTTTTTTCCCTGTGATATTTGATTAGACATGGTGTACAGACATAAATTAACAGATTTTGTAAAATAAAGAGGATATTTAGTAGAGTTTTTTAAATGGAGTTGAAACTTTAAAACAATTCCACATACAGTAAAGAAAATTATAATAGTAGCATCAATGAAACTGAATTGAAATCCCTCTTAAGAATATTTAATGTTGAAAAAAATCTTCTTTTGAATTATCTATTTGAAATGCTTAAACAAACTGACTATTTACTTTAATAAATGCAAATTAGTAATTACTGCATTCGACACTACAAGATCCAATACGCTTAACTAATTCTCCTGAAGGCTATACATCCCATACTGTACTAAGATGACACGCCTATAGTCGAAACTGAATTACATGTATATGT
Organism: Caerostris extrusa; assembly: GCA_021605095.1. Classification (NCBI taxonomy): domain Eukaryota; kingdom Metazoa; phylum Arthropoda; class Arachnida; order Araneae; family Araneidae; genus Caerostris; species Caerostris extrusa. Next base: position 28,596 of record BPLR01021525.1, read on the forward strand.
GATTAATAATATAGAGACTGAATATATGAATGGCATATGGTAATAGGCATTCCAGACATTGTAGCTAATTAGTTAAATTCAATTTATGTGGTTTTAAAAATTTATTTTATACAAAATAAAATATAAAAATAGTAATTAGTATAACATTTTATGATGATAAAATGTATTGTTTAAATTTTTTTAATTATTTGTTTAAATATGATATCAATATGCTACTGTTATTCAAAATATTAATTATGTAATTAATTTCATCAAATAAAAGTATAATCTTATTAAGATAAAAAGAATCAAAAACTTAACTTTTAAAGTAACTTTAACTTAATTAACTTTATATTAGCGTATTTAATAATTAACTTTGTTATTTATTATTAAAATATTATTATAATCAACTTAATTATTTATTATTAAAATGTTATTATAATTAACTTAATTATTTATTAATAAAATATTATTATAATTAACCTAAATATTTATATTAAAATATGATTATAATTATATTGTTATTATTATTTTATATTAATCATATATATTATTTATTGTTTATTACTTTATTATTATTATTTATTATTTGTTATTTTAAAATTAACTTTTTATTATTATTTTGTAATTAAATTTTTAATTTGTAGATTGCTTTCAACTTAAAGACGAAATTATTCTACAAATAACTGTTTAATAACATATAGTATCAGTAATACAAAACTATTTAAAATCATACAAATAATCATAAAAAAAAGCATATAAAAATTCACAATTATTTACTGCAGTTAAAATTTATAATTTTTTAATGATATAGTTTACATTAATCAACATATTTTTTTTACACTTATACCCGTAAGTTAATTTATTTATACTGCTTGCTCAGTGACTTTAAAAATAATAGAATGAATAAATTGTCACGAACTAAAAAAATAAAATTAAATTGCATCGTTATTGGTATTGTTTACAGAAATAAGTTTAAATATAAAAATACGAAAACATAAAATTATAGCACGAAATTATTTTTTTAATAAATCATTTGCAAAACCTGCTCCAAGACTAATTGCTAAATGCATTGAGACTTGACAAGTAATATAAAAAAAAATAATAAGTCAATTCCTACTTTTTTTCACTATATTGCAGAAAGTCCTATATACAAATAAAAATGAAATTTTCCTCTTACATCTGGCGCCATCTATTATTAAATAGATGTAACTTAAATCTAAAAAATTCAAAATTAGTCAATTAAATTTAATTAATGAATTAATATTTGAAAAACTGTAGTAACATCAAGTGTCATCCACTGCAATTTAAAATTTTTTTTTTAGAATTTGAGTGAATGAATAAGAAGTATTTTATTACGGATTGAAAATTTGAACAATATATATATATAGGGAGAGTGTGAACTAATAGTAGGAATTGAAAAATAAGCCTTACTATCTCTGAAGAGTAAAAAAAGTTGAATATATATGCCTATATTTTATGAAACAAATCGTTTTTGCTTGCAAAAACGGCCACCATTTTCCTTCTTTATTATGACAAATGACAAAATCATACAAGATTTTTTTGAGATTCATTTTTTACATCATAATGATACAAAAATTTCATGCATAATGTTTCACATACTTTTTTGAAGAAGTTATTTTTGCATAAAACAAAAACAGGAAGTGAAATCGATAAAAAGAATATTTTGAATTCTTTTTTTCTATTGAAATATTTTTCCAGAAAAATATTTAAAAAAAAAAAAAATATTGTAAAAAGTTTAGAAAAGATCATTGCGTGATAGAATATTTCAACCGACTGAATCCACAAAAAATGACCAAAGATAAGTAAAAGAAAAAAATAAAACTGATAAAACCAAATCCTTTCGTATAAAAAGAAAATCAGTTAAATGTATGAAGCTGTAAATATATTTTTATCTTTGCCTGTTCCCAACCTGGCACAGATTTAAATGTGCAGAAAAAAAAAACCAAAATTTGTTTTTCGAAAAGAATAAAGTTTAGATTGCGTGCAATTTGTTGCATTTTTTTTCCAGAAAATTTCTGCTATTCTAGAGTGGAAAAAGAATTTAAACCAATTATTTGAAGCAGGTAATGCGTATTGTTAGTTTCTTTTGCACGTTATTGCTTTTATTACTGTGTTTGGGAAAACACTATAAATAAAATATATTTAATAAAAATAAAGTTAAAATAAAAATTTAGCTTGTTTTATCTCTAAAAAATAATAGTACTCTGCGAAAACTACTTTGGGCGTCTGGTTTATAAATGATAAAAGTAATCAATCAATTGCGTAAATAATATGTTTAAATATACGTTTGCGTGTTGAAATAGATTAGGGTTTCTCATTAAAAAAACATTAAGTTTGTAAAATTTACTTAAAACAAATAAATAATAATTTAAATAAACAATATTTAAAGTTGTTTTTTAAGTATTTTAATTAAGTTTTGGATTTTTCCTAAGTAATTTCTGCATTACTGACAAGATGATTGGGACTGATGGCTGAATGACTGGCTGGTGCCACAAGTTTCGAGTTCGAGTACCGGAGGGTTCCATGGATGTTTTTAGTGGTTCGGAATCCACTTTAAATCGTAGGTCGCTGTCTAATATGACTTTAAGACTTTGTTGGTAGGCTGGAAATTCTACCCCCGTAAAATGAAAGCATTTCCTGTCTCGAAATCTTCCAGTTGGTAGACGGTCTTGGCTACCAACTGGTAACCATGGGATTGTGTTGTTGTTTCTTATCCCACTTGGCTGGCCAAGCCCACGAGCCCATACGTACTCATGATTAAAGGGGAAGGAAGCAGCTTCTGATGTGATGGAGCACCCGTAGGTAGAAGTCTGACTTTGGCTCCGTGACGCTCTTACAGTCATAGGAGATCATGGGACCTACGGCTTAAAGTGTATTCCGAACCACTACAAACATCCATGGCACCGCCGGGATTCGAACCCGAAACCTGGGGCACCGAGCGCTAGAACACTCGGCGGCTATTCAGGTCCAAAATTTGTGAATGCCAACGGCGCGCGGTGTTCCCAGGTGGTCACCCACCCAAGTACTGACCGCGCCCAATGATGCTTGACTTCGGTGATCTAACGAGAACCGGTATATTCAGCATGGTATGGCCGTTGGCTAATGGGGTTGTTGCGCTAATGAAGAAGACGAGATGGTTATTTGTATTTTGCAAGTGCATTAACTGTTTCGTTTTTTTTTTAATATTTTGTGCAACATTAAGTAGTGTATCATGGTATTTTTGGTTATATATTTTACTTCTTAAAATACGAATTAATAAAAGAACGCTTCTAATTGTATTCTGAAGTGTTTATTCAAAACCAATATTGGAATTATTATCCGAATGTGATATTTTTAAACACGGAAACTACAAGGTATATAGAAAACGGGGACTTAAGAAAATATATTTTATTTCTTACATTTCTTACTTAATTTCTTTTTAATTTATTATGGTAACTCACTATAAGAAAGCTGTGTGCTCCTGAAACTAATCTTATAGTCAATGTCTTATACAATAAAATGTAATTAACAATGAGGTGATGCAAAATTAAAATATTTTTAAACGTTCTGTTTTCTTGATTAATAAAACTAGTCAGAAATTGTAATCCTGGCTACTTTAAAAAAAAACAAATAAATTTTGTCTTCTGTAGCCTAAAATCAATAAAAAGGGTAGACAACCCGGGTTGTCAGTTAAAACTTGGAAATAGATATATTTTTATAGTTTTATTGCCCTAGAATGAAAATAAAGGGTAGATTGCCGAGTTATTAGCACTCTGATGCTCGGTGCCACATGTTTCTGGTTCGAGTCCCAGTGATACCATAGATGTTTGTTGTGTTTACAGTGGGGCAGAATCCACTTTAAACCACAGGTCACAGTCTAATATAACTGTTGGGCCAACCCAATATAACCCTACCCAGTAAAAAGAAAGCGTTTCCTGCCTCGAAATCTGCCACTTGGCAGACGGCTTTGACCCACCATGAGTCCTTTGCGCCAATGAAAACGAAGATGATAAAAATTATCTGAAATATTTTTTTCTTTAAAACATGCATCCTTCTCTTTAAAAACATACAACCAGTATTTTCTTTAAAAATTCAGTGCAACGTTTCTTAAAACTGTCTCTTTGAAAACTTTTCAGAATTTATAATCCTTGTAAATTGCTATAAATTTATTTCTTCTGAATAAAATACATTTTGTCCCCTTTCAATTTTCCAATTTAAAAACGTAGACTGAAAGGTGTTTCAACAAACGCTTCGTCATTAAAAAACTAGTATTTTCTTATTTTCATTACTATCTAATACTGTTATCTGATCATAGTAAGTAAGCATTCTTTAAGATTCTTCGAAATATAATTATCATATAGCAGATTTATAGGATTTGTAAATTGAGATTTATAACTGGATTATAGAAAACTCTCAGAGAATAATATTTGGTCTAGTACAGATTGGGGAATAGTTATAAACTTCTACTATGATAAATTTTATATATCGCAAGTTAGGAACTAATTACTTTCAAAACTTGAGCTTACATTTGCAGACGGAAATATTTTTCAAAATAATTACTCGTGATAAAGTTGTATTGGAAAGAATTAAGATCTTAAGACCTTTTCTTTAGATCTGTATTAGAAAGAGTAAAAAGCATACTTCTTAGAAATGAAAGAATTTTGTATTTGATTTGCATGAATGAAATAAATTCATGTCATAATTTATAATATCATTTAAAATATTTTGTTCAATAACTATACGATTGTCCTACATAATTTTTATCAAAATTCATAACATTATATTGAATTATAACAATATTGACTACATTGGTATAACTTCAGCAGATATAAATATAACAACTGTTAGGTCCTTTAAAAACCCAATCTTGCGAAACGCATTAAAACATTATGCTATTTATCAATATTTAATAATTTATTCTTAATATTACCATCTGCTATGTAAATTTTTTATATATTGCTCACAAAATATGAAACGTGATTAAAATTTTGCGGAATCAAATTTATATCATTATTGATATATACTTTTAAAAATTAATTTTTAAAATAAAATATAGCTGAATCACTACTAACCATTTTTAACCACGGAAATAAAATAATATTTGCTTTTTTATATAGGCATGATTATTTTTTTTTCTGATAGTGCTCAAATATTCATTTTCCGCGCCATTTTCTGAATCTAATTAAAAGAGCCTCAACAATCATAATCATTGAAGTTGGAATAGCCGCTTACCACAATTTAATGACCAGATTGTTACTGCAGCATTTGATTCCCGTAGAGATTCACCTAGCGTGCAATATCAAATGTTTCTACGATCTGAAGCAGTACACGGTGGGTAACGTGATTGCTTCCATGATGCCCAGAACAGATTTTGGACAATTAGATATCAACTGATTGATCAACAGCGTAGACATCATAGTGTCAGTTTTCATCCAAGATTGAGTTGCTTATTAGAATTTCATCATATTCCATAGCACGGGATATCGATGCAAATGAATAATCCACGGCAATGTAGACTCGCTTATACAATAATAATATGGAATTTATCGAAAATAAAGTAAATTATAAAAATATTTCATTCGTTTTGTAGAACTACTCTTGTACGTTCTGTGATTTGAAATTTAATTTTTGAATTTCATTCTAATTATGCTAATAGCCTTGCTTCGAATATAGTTATATAAAATGTCGAAATAAAAAATAAATTAGTTAAATAAATTTTAATAACATCAATCCTTGTTTATTTGATGTTAAAATAAATTTTAATTACGACAACAAATTATAATTCTTTTGATTTGTGTATATGGTGCATAATAAAACTTGCGGATTACAACTACTAAAGCTTTAGTATGTACTAAATGTGTTATGTAATAATTTGTATTTAATTTATATCTATCTATTGTCATATCTATGTCTATCTTGTCATATTACAGCGATGATTAATTATCCAGCAGTAGATAATTAGAAAAAAATTACTTTAAATATGAGGTTTTGCTTTTCATCGAGTCAAAAATTTAAAGAGTAAATTTTTCAATACTCTGTTATGCATCATTTATTTGTAAATATTAAATTGTTTATTTTACTTATTAAAGTATTAAATATATATATACATAAGAATGATTGAAATGAACAAAAATTTATATTATTGTAATTTTCAAAGGCGAATTTAGCATTATCTCCTACGTCAGATAACCTTCGTTAAAAGATATATATTTCATTTATAGTAAATAAATCAAAGTAATAAGCAATTCCTATGTATATATAGAGAGAGATTTCCAAAGTTCCTAGAGATTAAAAAAAATTTCTTAATTTCCTAAAAACACTTTACTAAAATATTAATTTTATATTAACAATTACAGACTGGTCAATAATTTTAATAAGTAAAAATCAATAATTCAATTTTCATTAATAAATGATGCTTAATACAGTATTGAAAAATTTACTCTTTAAACTTTTGACTCGATGAAACGCAAAACCTTCAGATTTAAAATAAATCTTTTACAATTATCTACTGCCAGATAATTAATCATCATTGTTATTTACATTTTACTTAAAAAGAGTTCCCATTTCAGAAAGAAAACCTCAACCATGATACAGGAAAAACAACTAAAACAGAAACAAAGAGTTTACCTCCAAAAGTTAAAAATAAAAGAAAATCAAATCTTTCCATTTCTTTAAATGTTGCTGTTTGCGTACGAAATTGTATTTTCCCCATTCTTTCTTTCTTTTTTTTGTTTTTTAAATTCCGCCTTTTTGAAAATCTCCGGGATAAAATTCTTTTCTACACCGCTAACTATGGCAGTTGAATTAATTCCCTTTAATTTCCAGCTAGAGAACGACATACACATTTAGAAGAGGAAGAAGTTCTGGAGGGAAAATAATAAAATAAAATAGCCTATAATCAGAGAGAGAGAGAGATAAAAAACCGTGGAGAGTAGTCAGGTCAGGAAAATATTAGGTTAATCCTTGAAAAAAATAAGAAAAGAAGTATACTAAAAGAGAACGGTCCCCCTAAATTTAATTTTCTCTGCGTCTTCTAGAGTTGTTTTTGAAGTAACGAGGTTATACGAGGATAATTTTTTCTCTACAACCGCCGTTACTCTGTTTTTATTTTCTTTTTTGGTTTATACTCTTTTTTTGTGTGTGTGGACTTAACCTTAAGCCTGTTGGGATCGATTGCAGTGAAGAGATTGCATGTCCATCAACCTATAAGGCCTTAACTCCTCGTAGATATTTATGCAACAAAGCCGCAATTCAGTTAATAACTATCAATTGGATAGTTAATTATGTTTTGTAATTAATTTAATACTTTTATGTAGATTATAAATTATAATATTAATTTTTTTGTTTTTAACATTAATAGTCCTATTGTAATACGTAGAGATCTATTACTAATATATATTTGTTCTATACAATTTCGGTTTTGTTTTTATTATATAAAACAGGAGACAGTTAATAAACTTGAATATTTGTATTATTAGGAAATATTGATATTTTTATTTGCTTATTTAAACAAATATTTCTCAGATGTTGTTTTTAGCATCTATTGTAATACGTAGAAATCTATTTTCAATATATATTTTCTCTAAAGTATTACAAATTGGTTTTATTATATATAACATTAAATAATTATTTACATTGAATATTTGTATTATTAGGAGGTGTAAAACACAAAAAAGGATTTTCTAAATTTAATCTCGAATAAATATAAAAAACATATGCTTAGGATTTCAATAATATATATGATTATATATAACATTAAATAGTTATTTGCATTAATATTTGTATTGTTAGGTAGTATAAACCACAAAAAAAGGAATTTCTAATTTTATCTCGAACTATTATAAAAATATTTCTTTAGTATTTTTTAGTATTTTAAAGATATTTATTTGATATAAACGTGATGCACAGAAAATCAAAGTTTTTCTATTTGTTTATTAAGTTCGTGTTAATAACTACAATAAGAGGAACGTTAAGGTAATTATAAGTTTATCACCAATACCCAGTAAACAATAATCACCAATCTCAGTAATAACAATCACCAATTTGATTACTCAGCCATTTTAACTTAAATGATAAATGGAAGTAATTTTATGACAAATATAATAAATAATTAACGTATATTAAAGAATATTCAGTAACAATATAAATTCGATGATCTTTTTTTTTGAATAATAACCATAATTTTTCTATTCCTGCTTAACAATAGTGTTTCAACTTATGTAACACTATACACACTATATACTAACATTTTAAAGAAAATGGGATTATATTGTTTAATTTTCAAAAGTCATCACTAGGATGAGCTATAAGACCAGTTATCTAAGATCAGTTATAAGATAAGTTATCTACGATCAGTTATAAGATGTGCTATCTACGATCAGTTATAATATCAGTTATCTACGATCAGTTATAAGATCAGTTATATAGAATCAGTTATCTAGAACAGTTATATCACTAAGATTCAATTATAAAAAAATACTTCTATCTCAAATTAAATTAAATTTACTTCATCTAAAAAACATTTATTTTACAATTTGAAAATATCTTTTTGTGAACTTATTTTATATTAATTTTTTTTTTAGAATTTTTGAATTTTGTACTGTTCAAAATCTGGGAAGTATTTCCCGGAGTTTGGATCAAATCTTGACTTTCAGAAACGACACTCAATCCGAAAATAATAACTCAGCAATAACAAAAAAAAAAAAAAAAAAAAATCCTGAACTAGGAAACACCGAACTCGATTAAAAGATCTCTAACAAACTTAGCGTTCCTAATGCGGTAATTAAGTGTTCCTACGAGTGCTGTGTTTATTACAGTGTGTGAAACGTTGTTCTCCACATCAGTGCACACTGAAAGAAGAACATCGTTCAAACTGCAGAGTCGTTAAGAACTTTTTCGGATTGATTTACTTGGGTTGCTCATTCTTGGATATGATATAGTGATGCTTGGGGCATCGTAAAATAAACAACCAATTGCCCAAACTGGGGAAGACCATATTTCAATCTACAAGAAAGATGAATAAGTATGCCAAAAAAATTCTTTAGTATTTCTGATAGCTTGATGATTTCTGTTATTTCAACATCAGTAATTTCATTCAGATTGCTATGATTATAAATAATTGATTTTATTTCTGTCTTAATAAAATATATTATGATTACAAAAAATAGAAATGCAACTGTGATTGTGCTTTTTAATGAAACTGATCATGGTAGGTTTTATAAAGAACGGTAATGTCATTATTTAGCAATTTCCTTAAGATATTAATGTTTGTTTAAATTAATTTCTTAATAAATAATTGAGTTATTTATAAAATCAACAATAGAGTAGCATGTTAATTTTTTTCTTTTTTTATAATTTACAAGAAAAATATACAATAAGTTAAGAGTTTTGCACATAGTTAATTAGTCATTTTATAAGAAGAAAAGTCGATAAATGAATCCCTCTTGCCAACTGTGCAGATGTAATTAATTGCGTCATATTAAACATTATGTTTTATTACAAAAAAAAAAAACATTGTGATATATTCAAAATGCGGAACATTTTCTCTGAGGAAAATGCTGCTTAGTATGTTATCTTAACTTTTTTCTTTACCATTTTTGTTCTTCGGAATACTTTTGCCAGTAAAGAGAAAGCCATGAATAACTTTTTTCTCATAAAATGAAAGTTTTCCTTCCAGAATATTATTCTTAAATTAAAATCAAGCAAATGTGTTTCATCGGACCTGACGGCCGAGTGAATAGAGCTCTGATGCTCATTGCCACTGGCTTCGGGTTGGAGATCCGGAAATGCCATGTATGTTTCAAGTGGTTCGGAATCCATTTTAAACAGTAGTTCCACGTCTAATATGACTGTAGAACACTGGGCAAGAGTGCTGTCATGCCTACCGTAATAATAAACATATCCTCCTTGAAATCTGCCAGTAGGAAGACAGACTTAGACCGACGAAATATGTTTCATTAAAAACAAAGGGATACATTTATAGATGTTAAAATATGGGCAATTTTCATTAGTTAAAATTAATAGTACAAATATCCATTGAATTTAAATTCTCACGTGATAAAAAAATATATTATTTCCAACACTAACCACATATATAATTAATGTTATTTATAATTTATTGTTTACTTTAGAGGAGTACTGAATTTAATTGGAGAACCTTTATAAAAAAAATATGATATTTTTAATCCGAAAGAATCTTAAGTCCTTTTAGCCATATTTAAAGTAAGAATTTCGCTTTTATTATATATTTATAAAAATACAGGTGAAATTGCAATGGATAAAATTTAAATTATTTTTAAACTGTACAAATAATTAAAAAAAAATTATTTGTAACTTGACAAACAAATCTGATTTTCATAAATTTTATTTAAAGAAGAAGCAAAACCTTTAGGTACTCCAAATTGTTTTCGATGTGAAATATTAGTGTATTGGATAATAAAAAAAAAATATCAACGAAAACAATGTCACCTCCTTTTTTTTTTTTTTTTTTTTTTGCCTTTTTTCTAGAGTAATCTTAAAAATTTCGATAATCAAGATGCGTAGAATCGATTCTTAAGTGCTGCTCCTGAAAAAGCAGGAAATGAAAGGGAAAGAAAAAAAAAAGGAAGGATAGAAAGAGAAAGATAGAAAAAAGATAGAACATGTAATGCGCATTCTCCGTAGGATCATTGATCGACACCGTTTCCCATTTTCGAAACGAGACATTTAATTTTTCGACTTAACGGATACGGTAGGGGGAAAATATTCAATATATTTTGTGTCCTAAACTGTAAAAAAGTTATAAATACCGAAAGGATCGGGGGCCAATTTAAAAAATTAGATAAATAATATATAAGTAAAATTAAAAAGAATTTCCTTCATTAGAAAACAAAATATCAAGCAGAATTTGGTTCAATTTTGAAATATATTTAAACGAAAAATACTGACAAGCTTGTTACTTTATGCGTAATTAAATACTTTAGTTAGTAGTTGCTTTATGCGTAATTTTAAAAATATTAATGAATATATTATATAGTTTATTATTTTCAACATTAATATATAAACATTTATTTCATTTAAAAAAAAACTATTTAAATGTTAGTTTTTAATGCTGTCTTTATATGAATGTTTTTTTAAAATTTCCTTTAAATGTGTAGTTATAAATACTACCGGGGAAAATTTAGAAATTAGATAAATAAAATATAAGCAAATTCGAAAAAAAAAATTCTTCATTAGAAAAACAAAATATTCAGTAGAATTTGGTTCAATTTCTAAAAAGTCATACATTTGATTGAATAATACTGACAAACTTATTCCTTTGTGCATCTAAAATTGTGATTGTTTTAAAAATATTAATGAACATATTATATAGTTTATTATTTTCCAAAATTAACATATGAACATATATCTCATTTAAAAATAAAAACTATTTAATTTTTAATGCTGTCGTTTTGTGTTTCTTTAAACAGTCTTACTTTCTTGAAGTCATTTAACTGTGTGGTTAATTAGCATTTAGTTAATTAAGAGTATTTTATATTTGTTAATTTCTTGCCCAATATTTTACATTATTAGAGTTCAAATGGTTTTGTTATATTCATTAAAAACACAAAATAGTACTTTTATTCGATCATCCTAAAAGTAGAATATCAGTCTCTTATATTATAGTTTTAGAATTGAAATAATGAATCATGGAAAGTATATTTTGTTAATTTTGGAAAATAAAAATATCATTTCATACCAATATAATTATTATTTTTGTATTTTGATAAATTGAAATTAATATACACAGAAGATAAAAGTTAGGCAATTATTTTACAAAATCATTTTATCAGAAAAAAATATAAAAATTTTCTCTGTTGTCCTATTGTAATAGAATATGTACGACAGTCGTAATTATATTATTCTTTAACGGATACGGTGGGGAAAATATTCAATATATTTTGTGTCCTAAATTGTAAAAAAAAGTTATAAATATCGAAAAGATCGGGGCCAATTTAAAAAAATTAGATAAATAAAATATAAGCAAAATCAAAAAAAAAATTTTTCTTTATTAGAAAGCAAAATATCCGGCAAATTTGGTTCACTTTTGAAAAAGTCACATATTTAAATGAAAAATACAAATAAACCTATTTCGTTATACATTTAAACTCTGATTGTTTTAAAAACATTAATGAACATATTAAAAATCGGAGCCAATTTAAAAATCAGATAAATAAAATATAAGAAAAATAGAGATGAATTTTCTTCATTAGAAAACAAAATATCCAGCAGAATTTGGTGCAATTTTGAAACAGTCATATGTTTAAATTAAAAATGCTGACAAACTTATTCCTTTATTCATCTAAAACTGTGATTGGTTTTAAAAATATTAATGAACGTATTATATAGTTTATCATTTTTTTCTGGGCCATTTTAAAAATTAGATCAATATATTTAAATATTAGTTTTTTAACGCTATCGTTATATTAATGTTTTTAAATAGTCGTTTAAATGTGTGGTAATAAATACTGAAAGCATCGGGACCAATTTAAAAAATAGATAAATAAAATATAAAGCAAAATCTAGAAGAATATTATTCGTTAAAAAACAAAATATCCGGCAGAATTTGGTCCAATTTTGAAAAAAAAGTAATGTATTTAAATGAAAAATACTGACAAGCTTGTTTCTTTATGCATCTGAAATTATGATTGTTTTAAAAATATTATTGAACATATTATATAGTTTACTATTTTCAAAATTAACTTATAAGCTTTTATTTCATTAGAAAAACTATTTAAATATTTGATTCTAATGCTGTCGTTATATGTGCGTTTTTTTAAAATAGTCCTTTAAATGCGTGAGTATAAATACTGAAACGATTGGGGCCAATTTAAAAATTAAATAAATAAAATATAAGCAAAATTAAAAATTTTCTTCATTATAAAGCAAAAATATCCGGCAGAATTTAGTTCATTTTTGAAAAAGTCATATATATAAATGAAAAATACTGACAAACTTGTTTCTTTATGCATGTAAAATTGTGATTGTTTTGAAAATAGTAACTAACATATTATATAGTTTACTGTTTTCAAAATTAACATAAAAACATTTATTTCATTTAAAAAATCGATTTAAAGATTAGGTTTTTTAATGCCGTCGTTTTATGTGTGTTTTTAAAAATAGTCCTTTAAATGTGTGAGTATAAATACTGAAACTGTTGGGGTCAATTTAAAAATTAAATAAATAAAATATAAGCAAAATTAAAATTTTTCTTCGTTATAAAGCAAACTATCCGGCAGAATTTAGTTCATTTTTGAAAAGTCATATATTTAAATGAAAAATACTGACAAACGTGTTTCTTTATGCATCTAAAATTGTGATTGTTTTGAAAATAGTAACGAACATATTATATAGTTTACTGTTTTCAAAATTAACATATGAACATTTATTTCATTTAAAAAATCACTTTAAAGACTAGTTTTTTTTTTAATGCCGTCGTTTTATGTGTGTTTTTGAAAACAGTTAGTTAAATGTGTTGTTAATTCAAATTTAGTTAATTAAAATGAATTTTTTGTTTATTAGTTAGTCCAATATTTTACATTTTTAGAGTTGAAGTGGTTTTTTTATATTCGTTAAAACACAAAATAATAATTTATGTAATCATCCTAAATGTAAAATGTACAATGTACATAATATAATCTTTATATTATGCACTTAGAATTGAAAATGTACATAATATAATCATTATATTATGCACATAGATTTTAAATAATGAATCATAGAAAGTATATTTTCTTATTTTTCGGAAGTTAAAAATATAATTTCGTATAAATGAAATGATTATTTTTATCTTTTGATAAATTACAACTAATATATACAAAATATTAAAATTAGGTAGTTATTTTAAAAAATCATTTTACCACAAAAAATATTGAAAATCCTTTCTATTGTGCTATTGTAAGTAAGTATGTATTACAGTAATAATTAAATTATTCTTGACAAATTAATGTAATTTAACAAATGAATTTGGATCAAACTTTAAAACCTTTAAAACCTTGATTTGAAAATATTGAAAATTGTAAGAAAATAATTTATCGTAATATTAATATGCATATTTATAACAAACAGAAATGCATAATAAATGTAATAATTTAAACATTCAGCATTTTAAGTATTTTAGTAGTCAGTCAATGCATCTTGGTAGTTAAGAAAAATTATGTAACATTTTAGTTTTACGTGTATTCTGTTACTGTTCTATCATTAACGATAAAGTAATTACAAAAAAATGTATACTTGTAAATTTTTATTTTCTGAAATGTTGCCAAACTCATCATGAATTAATTATTTTAAAAAATAGCCCTTAATTTCACAAAGTATTAATTTTGAATTTACGTCTAATCTTAAAACCTATTATTTGGCTACAAGGATTCGACAATTATATAATCATTTCATTATCTTGCAAAGTCTTGTATAATTTTATTATCCTTTAATTAAAGTTGATTTGTTATAGTAGCTCGAAAATTGCTTATTTACTTTTAGTGAAAACATATTATTTACTGCCAAGATGGCTCTTTTATTTTAAGGTATTTTTTTTATTTTATTGGGAACTGTAGATTTAAAAATAAGATTATCTTTCAAAATATAATTTAAGAATGAATATGTTTTATAATATACTAAAAACTAAAATAACAATTAACATGAATTGTAACGATAAAATTTCGTGAATGTTTAAAACCTGTTTTTATTTTAAAAACATTTAAATATATATTAACAATATAATATTAATATCAATATCTTTTTGTATATTTAATTTTTCGTAATAAGGATAAATTACAATTGTTTCTTCTAAATAAACTTAATTTAAGTAAATATTATAAATTTACACTGATAGGAGAATTGCATATTTTGAAGTCAATTGCAAAAATTCAAGTCAGTAGATTTCATTATTTTAATGAAAATTTCAATACTACGTATATTGTGAAAATTAAAATAATTTATGATACTTAGAAATAGTAATAAGGCATACAAATTAAAAGAAAAATTCATCTTAGATATAAGAAGATTACAAATATAGCTAAAGAAATTGTATACAAATATTGAATAATCGACAGTAAACTGAATAATTTTCTATTGGAGCAATTGCATTTTGATAAAATGGCTTTTATATAAATTTATGAAGAGTATTTACCTAGAAAGAGTTTGTTTCATGTTATTTAATTTTCAGGGTCATATTATGACGGTTTTGCGATTGTAGAAAAGGAATACTCATTGCATCTATATTTTAAGATATGTTCCATTGTATGCTTTCGAGATTAAAGAAAATTACATAAACTAATGTAGTGAGTTGAAAAAGGGAACTTAGCATTGGGATGGGAATATTAGAAAAGTTATACATAGTTATTGTTTTTTTTTTTTATAAAGTGTCTCGTCAAATTCTCGTTAAATTTGTGACTTTCATAGCATTGATGATTACGTGTGGAATAAATAATGCTGATATTATAGTAAAAAATACTGTTTGGAACTCCACCTTAAAGTATTGGGCCTAGAGCGACATACAAAATGAAAGTAGTATGATGTCAGCCAGTGTCAATGCATCAATAGTTAGTAGGAGGAAGCCCAACACATTTAGAATGTTGATATAACCAACAAGAATATATTACCTTAGGAAAAAATGATATAAAATCGTACATTTGTTTTTTGTTTTAAATCATTTCGATATTTTTTAACAAAATAATGTTTCCAGTTATATTCAAGACCTCTTTTCAACTAATGAATTACAGTTTTATTATATAGACGTCAACGAAAGGACAAAAATTGATTTCGTTTTCCGTCACATAAGCTCATTAATGTTCATCAACAGTCAACATCATTGAAATTCTATTGAAACCGTATGACAGACGTAAAGATATCTGAAACAAATGAAATTTGATCGCATGTTATTTATATAATCATCACATAATTCAAATAACGCGAATTGGCTTTGAAAATCATATTAAATTTCAACTTTTAGTAAAAGAGTTATTCGAAAACATTTAAAGGTAGCTTTCAGTTCACTTTAAGTAGTTATTACGCCTTTTTTAAAGCTTAATTCTAAAAATGCCTATATCTCATGATAGAGCTCATAATTAAATTTTTAAATTCTGCACATTCAAATTTAAATTCTGAAAATTTAGTTATAGATATTTAATTAATTTATTTTGCTAAAAAGAGCTTTTTTTAATACAATGAAAACCAAAAATTTTATAATAACTATTAAATTTCAGTAATACGCTAATATACATTCACCTTCTTTCTCTCTCTCACGCTTTGTATATATAAATATATATATATATATATATTATCTTAAAAATTTGAAAACTTTTTCTAAAAAAAAATATTCAAAAAACATGTATTTTTAATTTCTTTATCAATATATCAATTATGTATTTAAAATCAAGTGCATAGTAAGAAAATTAAAAAATTGGAAACTTCAATTCCACATATACTACCAAAAATTTTGCAAAAACCCACATTCATTTAAATAGTCATAAATAATTCTCCTTTTCTGAATTCAGTAGTGAAATCGAAGATGTTTTTTAACACATTACCTTCAGAAAGTTTATTTAATAACCAAAATGCTACCGTTTAAAGGTATGGCTGTGTTTTTCATTTGTGTAAACTGAAAAAGTATTTTTTTCATACTCTCAAAAAGATTTTAAAAAAGTAACTGTTTGCAGATTTTCTGAGTGCATTGTAGCATTAAATTTTGCTTGGGAGTTGTTTATCAAAAAAGGTAGAAAAAATGTCAAAAAAAAATTTTCTTTTAATTTCCAAACTGCAGACTCTCGAAATACGGAGCTTAATTGTTTCAGCTCAGTTCTCTTTTATAATAGTCCTATTATCATTATTTAGCATATCTTTTCTACCTTTTCTTATTTTTAAATATAACCTGAAAATGATATGTTTTCTAAGAAAATTTGCATAATTTTCCGGTTTTAACTCTTGCTCTTGTCAAAAAGTAAGTAAAAGTGTAATTTTTCTAATTAGCGTTTTTATTAATGGCATATTTTTAAAAATACTGTTTCTTTCATGATTAATCTTGTGTACAGAAATAACTGAGTTAATTTATTAGTTTGCATTTATTTACGATTATATGGTGAAAAATAATATCTTTAGTGTATTTAAAAAGTCAAGAAAAAGTTTTAAAAATATTTATCTCATAAATATAAACAAAGTTCTACCATACTTTATTAACATTTATCTTTCGTTTTTATTTAAGTAAAAAGATTATGCTTAATATCTTAGTTTATTGGTGTAAATATAAAAAGGTTTATGAGATATTTTTTTATGCCAAGATACTGAATACAAAAAAAGTTTTAGTGAATAAATTACTCTTTATAAAATCGAGTAGTTTGCACAAGCTATTTATATATTTGTTATAAATGATGGTAAGAACGATTTGAATCTTAAATATTTGAATCGTAGTCTCTATAGTTTCTTAGATTTGCAACTGTTAAAAAAATGTTATTTGGTTTAACAGTTTTGCTTTCTGTTTCCTTCTTTTGTGTAAAGGAAGTATTACTGAGGTATCCAAATTACATTTAAATGCTTCAACATTTTAAATTAAATAAAATCTAATTAAAATAAATGTTTATCAGTTAAGTTTTAAAGTTGCTTCCCTATTTTTATTTATTTATTGTTTGGAAAATTACAGTAAAATATATTTAATCTATACTTCTCTCCATCGAAATATGTATCTATAAATATTAGCAAGAAATTGTTGAACGATGTTTAACCAGGCGAATACTTAATATTCGTAAGTAGCTTTAGTGTAAAAATGATATTTTATTACAAATAATGATATTTTATTACAAATAATCCAATACATTTACAAATAATATTGATCGGTAACATGCATTGATTTATAAGCATTATTTATTAAGATTTATTAAATATTTGACAATTTTAGTTCAAACAATTCTTATTCTTTAAATATTTTTTTTTAATTTAATTTGTTCTACATTTATATAACTTAGTTTACTTTATGTGCAACATTTATGAAGGATAAAAAACTGAAGCTATCCTTAAGACTTTGACCAAATAAATATTAATTCATGTTAAAATAACTAAAAAAAAATAAAAAATCTTTAAAATGTTAAAAATTAGATAAAATACCCGAAGTGTCTTTGCAACTGCAGATATTTCATTATAAATCATTCATTTCAATAAACAAGGCAGGAAATAATATTAATCACAAATTAATTATAAATAGTATGTAAACACATAAAATATTTATTTCCAAAAATATTTTACAATTTCTTCGTCATTTCATATAAAGTTAGATGCTTTAAATATTGCATTTCAGAGGTGATATAAAATATTTAATATGTCGAATTAATTGATATAAAAAGTATGTAATTAAATTTACTTGCTTGCGATTATATACTTATAAAAGAATTTAATTATATTTAGAACAACTGAATACATCCTAATGGCCCAAAATACTATTATGCATATTTAAAAATAGCTAATATTAAAGGAAATATTCTTGAAGAACTAAATACATGCTTCGATTAGCTTATCTTGAAGAATATTTATTTTAAATGATTTAAATTCTTTTAATAGAAAATTAATTAATTATAGTGCGCTGAATCGCCTTTTTATATAAATGGAAAAGAATCTGGGCAGGAATTTGGAGAAGTATTTTCATTATAAAATATACTTTCTTAGATTCTATTCATTTCGTTTATGTATTAAAAATATCAGATAAAATAATACGTACACATTTTGAATAAATGAAAAGAAATTCATGCAGAAACATTTAAACTAAGTAATAATTTCTGGATATTATAAAATTAGATAAATAAATAATAAAATATAATTCATGTCTTTAGAAAATTAAATATTTAAATTTAAAAAACAAATACATTCAATTCAACAAATAATTTATTACATAGTATCCCAATAACGTTACTAAAGTTATTCTTTTCTCTCAGAACAATACATATTACTATTTTATAAAAGAAGTGAAGTTAGTTGTTTTGATAGCAAACTCACGTTTTAATCTCAATTTCTAGCATTAGGAATGGCGTCCTTTCAACTAAGTAATAATTCCTCGTAATTTTAAAATTATTTGAATAAATAATAATAATAAAAATGCATCATGTCTTTAAAATATAAATATTTAATTTAAAAGCAAATGCATCCAATTTCACAATTTATTAAATAGTAACTTAAGTACTTTGCTAAAGTAATGTTTCTGCCCCCAGAACAACAGTATTACTATTTAGCTACATAGATTTTTATAAAGAAAAGTTTTAATCTCAATTTTCTCAGCACTAGGAATGACGTTCTTTCAACTAAGTAATAATTCCTCGAAATTTTAAAATTAGATGAATAAATAATAAAATATACTTCATGTCTTTAAGACATAAATATTAAATTTTAAAAACAAATGCATTCAATTTTACAATTTATTAAATAGTAACTTAAGTACTTTGCTAAAGTAATTTTTTCTGCCCCTACTTTTCTGCCCCTACTTACTACTTTTCTACTTAGATTTTACAAAGAAAAGTTTTAATCTCAATTTCCTCAACTTTAGAATTGCGTCCTTTCAACTAAGTAATAATTCCTCGAAATTTTAAAATTAGAATAAATGAAAAATAAAATTTATTGAATAAATAACAAAAAAGTACATCATATCTTTAGAACATAAATATTTAAATTAAAGAAAAAATGCATTCAATTCAACAAATAATTTATTAAATAGTACCTTAATTATGTTACTAATGTTATTCTTTTGCCCTCAGAACAACACAGATTACTATTTTATAAAAGTAAAGTTAGTTGTTTTGATAGCAAACTCACGTTTTAATCTCAATTTCCTCGGCATTAGAGCGGCGTCCTTTCCAAATAACTGACGTGACCTGAAGGCCTTAACAGCTGGGTTTCTAATATTCAGTCCGATGTATATAAAACCTTAAGCTTCTGATTATTGTACGAATTTAATCAAATCAAAGTGTTTGAAAACTCTGAAAGTGAAAAGTCATTTAGCCTCAGGAAGAATAAGCGAATTAGTTATGTGAAGCATGGTAAATAAATTGTTTCTCAGTAACTATATTTAGCCATGTCACTTATTTTTAAATGTTAATATATTAATCAATAGAGAAATTTAGAAAATTTAGTAAACTATCCGAATTTGGATTTGGACGATCTAATTTTTAAAAATTATATGAACATACTTATATTGAAATCATTTTTCAAGATATTAAAAAGTCATTTTAGGATAAAAATAAATTAATGAATCATTTGTTTAAGGATTAGACGTTTAATATTTTCTGAAAGAAGAATAAAACTTTTGGTTACTAAAGTATTTCATAATTAACTATTTGACTAGTTAGCTTCATTACTTATTTGAAATAAGTATATTACAATAAAAACAGTTTAAAGAAACTTAATTATATTTGTGTATAAAAATTTTAGTTCGCATTGAAATTTTTGTAAGAATTATAACTTTAACACTGACAAGAAATGTAAAACACATAAAGGAATGTATACGATCTTAAATTTTATTATAAAAACATTAGCTAAAGCCTTCCCATAAAGATTTTTCTTTTGCTGAAATCATAGTAATCATATTTTTTCAATGTAATAAGAAATTCGTGATTTGCCATATTTTAAATATAAAGTATTTTAAATAATTATTTTCAAAGTATTTGCTACCACATAAGTAAATTTGTTGTCAGTTAAGTTATTGTCATCTTTCTTCGAAAAGTAATCTCCCTATGAACCCCTTCACAGGAACACTAAATATTATTCGCAACCTAGTCACCTTCTATAGTAGTTCTTAAGTTCATATTAAGAAATTACATTATCCTCGACATCTAATTATGAAATTTATGTGCAAATTTTTCTTGGTACTTCAATGTGAACTAGCAAATGAAATAATCCAAAATTTTAAGGCATTATTTTCAACATAATTCTCAAAATTCATTTATAATCGAAAGTTTTAGTTGAGGACCTGATGGCCGAGTAATTAGCGCTATGGGGTTGGCGCCACAGGATTTGGATTCGATTCCCGGCGGTACCATGATTGTTTGTAGTGGTTCAAAATACACTTTAAGACATAGGTCTGGGACTAATATGACTGTTGGACGTAGGGCTGACAACTCTATCCCGTAAAAAGTCAGCGTCACGGAGCTAAGTCAGACTTCTACCTACGGGAGCTTCATTGCAATAGAAGCTGACTTTCTTTCCCTCCCTTCCATGAGACCACACGGGTTCATGGACTTAGTGTATATTTTTGCTGTCTACCAGGTGGGATAAGAAACAAGTTTATATATCAATCATTTCAATAAATGAAATAATAACGAAAACTACACAAGCTCTGCATCTCTTAACATACAAATAATTTAGATATATCTTTATTATTTCTTTAATATTGGTTTTACTAGCTTCACTTATAATTAAATATATTTACAATTATTTGAAATAAATTTGACATTCAAACTACATATTTACTAATATAACGTAAGTTCATTAATGTAAAATTTCAAAATGTTTCTACTTTACATTGAATGCAAATAATTATTACGGGCATTAATGTAAAGTTTTGGGCTTTAAATATTACAGGAAATTTATTAAGCAATTTTAGTTCAGAGTAATTTGTATCACGAGATTCATTCACTGTTGTATCACTGTGGTTTTAAAGCTAATTTACTCAACAACGCAAGTGCTCAGGGATAAATATTTTGATCTATACTTCCCAAATGATAAAATTAACCTCTCTATTTCACAAGAAAATTATCAAATTAATATTATATTTAATTGATATTAGAAAATATAGATGAGGAACCACAGGTAAATCATCAGAGAAGCCACACGTAAATCTCACTTGTAATAAAAAAGAAAGTTTTACAAATTTAAGCAAAAGTAGAAAATGGGATCAAAAATATACTAATCAGGGGTTATTAATTAATTAAAACTATAGTTAAAATACTTTATAAAATAATTTTTAAGATTATATGTATTCTTTTTTAAAGCATTGGCAAACAATAAGTAGAGCCTATTATATTCTCATTTATTTTTATTTTTTATCAAAACTGATACGTGATCTAAAAGATTTTGCAACCTGTAATAATCGAATCAACTTCCTGTCTTTTTCATCATGTTGGACCACTTAAGGTTCAATTCCATCATTACCCACATCCGACTTGATTTAACACGTCCCCATGTTTTTGAAAAGAAAAATATTGGAGCATTTCCTGTTGCTCATCTTTGGCACTTCTATTGACTTTCCCCATTCTTTTCTGCTGTCTCTTTTATCCTGCTCCAATCAATTTTACTTTGTCCGCTTCC
The DNA here is from genome assembly GCA_021605095.1 of Caerostris extrusa. Classification (NCBI taxonomy): domain Eukaryota; kingdom Metazoa; phylum Arthropoda; class Arachnida; order Araneae; family Araneidae; genus Caerostris; species Caerostris extrusa. The sequence continues at coordinate 50,871 of BPLR01021525.1, forward strand.
GCCACCGCAGTGTTCCGGATGTCTTGTTTCTTTCATCATCATGTCTAGATGACTTTTCTTTTCACCTTGGAGATTCGAACGTTCATCTCCAGACAAGAGATCCTTCGTCCACCCTCTTCCACCCTGGGCTCTTAAACCCCATCCATCACCGAAACAAGCAAGGTCCCCAACACTTTTCAGGAGAAACTTGAGAATCGTTTCTAATAAAGAGATTTTCTGCTTTTGTCTCTATCGTTAAGAGTGGTGCTGCATTCTTGTTTTCGAGGGTTTAAGTGTTTCTTGAGGGATGTTTCGTTTTTCATTATGAATGAAATTTCATAAAGCAACGAAACATGCAATAGATACTTATCGAAAACATAAGTCGTAAAGCCTTCTTATTAATAAAGAATTAAAAACTAAAAGAACTCATTTTTTATTTGGAAAAGATTTTGTTAGAAAAGTTTTATTGAATACAGAAATAGATTGTCTTCTAAAGGTTGTGGATGATAAACAAAGAGATGCAATGTACATTATCTTTTCAATGTAAAATTTAAATTTGATAAATACTATAATGTTTAATAAGTCAATAAACAATTATTAATAAAACATTAAGATTTGCTTTCTGCTGAAAAAAAATCATTATACTTTTGCATATTTTTGCATTTTACGAAAAGAAATACTTTAATTCGATTATTAAAAAGGATAAAAACAGAGTTTTAATATTTCTGCACGTAAAATAAGTGTCGTATAATAAAAAACAGAAAGAAACGTCAAAATTTACATTTTATTGAAAGACAGTAAAATATGAATAACCAATTCAGATACATAACCCTCTTATTATATTTAAAATCTTATTTAATGTTTAGGAAAAATTGCAATAAATTCCAATCCCTGAAAAATTAAAAAACTATCCCAAAATCTCTAAACGTCTTTATTGGTATTTTTAAACAAAATTATAAAATCTCCATTTAACGCTAATTTAAAAAGATAGGAAGAAAAGAAACAAACCAATGTTATTCGATTAACGCCAGAAATGCTTCACAATCTAAGCTTTGTACAGATTGTTGTATTGGAAATTATGAGGATTGGATATATTTAGCTGATTGCAATAAAAAAGGTCATTTTACTATCAAAAAAAAAGAAAAAAAAAGATTTAAAAAATAAAATATTTGTTCAGAGAAAACAAAGGAACATTTTACTACTATCACTAGTTCTCTTATAACTTTAAACTTAGCGTTAAGTTTATTACGTTTACAATTTTGTAAAAAATTTCTTATAGAAAATATTTTAGAAAAACAATGTCGAAAACGTTGTCAAAATTAAAACGGATAGCCATCTGAAATATGCTTTTAAAGAAGGCATTTTAATAATTTATTCGTTATATCAATTTACCTATATTTCTTCTGTATATTCAATTTATTCTTCAGCGTTTTAAGGTACATCGGTATAAGGTTGTCAATCATACCTTTAAATATACTGCTTTGTGTTTGGGAAAAATGAAAAAGAAACCAGAATTGTGACTGATTATTTAAATGCATCCATTCAAGTTTCCCATTGATACTATTAGCTTGAACTTTTAAAATAAATTCTTTGTAAGGAAGTGGCATCCTAAGGCATTGGATGGACTCTGGGAGATCGTATATATATTTGAAAAAAAAAAAAAACTTGATATTTTAAGAAAACCACTTTTATCTTGACAATCAATATCTAATATACTACTTCAATCAGTCAAAATATAATAGAATATTAGAAAATAAAAGAAAATACAAAAATACAAAATAGACCTGAATATATTATAAAATAAAATTTATATATTTTTTACCATTATATATTCTTTCGAAATCACTACAAAATATGTGAACACCTTCTTTAATACTCATTTAAATAGATAATTCGAATAAAGAAAAATAAATTAAATACTAAATTAGTATAACTTTTTTAACTTATTTGCTTTGATTATATTTCCCAATAAGAAGTTTAGTTTAATAATTTAAAGAACGTTTTAAAATCATTCATGCAACACTGCTTTAATCACATTTAATTAATTACCATTTAGTGTAAAGGTTTCCTATATTACGTTTCTCAATTCATTAAAAAATTAACCAGCGGAAAAGTGAATATATTATTTGTAGGATTTTCCACTTTGTTTAAAAAAATTAAATATTTTATACATTTTGTATGAAAGGTTTTTTACGTTGTTTACAAAAGTAATATTAACTTTACAATAGTTCATTTTTTCATTAATTTCAAAATAAAAACAGTAATCACAATTTTTACTGCTTGATTATATTAATGAACCCGCATTCTAAAATAATTTATTAATTATATTCAATATTTTGTAACGATATTCACACAATTATTACTAATAATTATAATCAATACGTGTGTTTAAATATTTTAAAAAATTAGCTAAATTTCTTGCATCAAAAACCTTTTGAGCAAATAAATCATACATTACTCATCATTATGGCCGTTATCTTGTGTATTATGGGAATCGTGTTAAGGTATTATCGATGATCAATGAAGGGTGGTCACTGCGATCACTTAAAGGGAACTGATCTGCATTTGAACCACACGAAAAGCTCCCCCACCAGACAGTCGACTCTCAATGCGAAATGCTTACAAATTCTGTCTCAATCACTATCAACTATCCTTGTTCTTGAACAGTTATTACATTGACCACCACAAACATATTCAAATCTTCAACTTTCTATATCTAGTTTCGCAATCTACTTTTGAAAATTTACGTATTTGTGACCTTCATTGTCAATATATGGTTTAACTCTAACAAATATTAAATTATTAGTGTGCAATGTAGTTCTACCTCCTCGTGGTGCACTCCAGGCAACGTCTGATATGGCAAAATGATCTATAAACATGGTTTTCAGTCTGGCTCTCAGAGTGAGTTTCTTAGATTTCTTCAGTGGAACGAAGGTGGTTTGTCCCATCATCATCGGTGACATTGCTATAACCTTTCTTTATCTTCACAGTATCTTTATAGAATTAAACTGACTCCAGACCTTTTCTGTCTCCTGTGTGATAAGCAGGAAGAAATGGATATATCTCCCCTTGCTTCCTGTTCTGCATTGTCTCCTGTTTCTTTATGGAAGCTTTCTTGGATTGCCAGACGACTTAAATTGATTGATTAACTGATGTCATTTGTTTATTTCTTTTTTGTTGTATTTTTATAACTGTTGTCCTGTAAACTTGCCATTGAAAAAAAAAATATTAAATTATTTTAGAAATACGATTTTCTGAACTCATAATTAGCATATTTATGGCTTAATGGAATATTGATACAGCTTTTTATAAAATGTGCATTCATCTAGACATATCAAAACAAATTCAATGCAAATCAAAATTTTAAGGTATTCCTTAAACCTGCTTGAATTTATAAAGGTTTTATCAATCAGTTCGCTATAATTGCAAAAATTTAAAACATATCAATGTCTACATGAACGAAACACGGTTCCTTTTTACATTCCTGCGATAATTTTCTTGAAGACTTTCCTGTAGATTAAATGAGCAGTGAAAATCATGCGACGAACAAGTCCATTTACAAGACTCCTGAGTGTTTTCGAGGGCTGCATAACTCGAGGAGTACAACCGCTCTCCAATAATTACCAACCCCTTGAGCTGGAATTCGCAATTATAGAATCCTTCGCGTGGTCTGAGAAGACTGCTAAGTTTTAGAGTCTCTTGAATTCTGGTTTCCATCTATTTGCATTTCATTTTAAGTAAATTGTCAAGATGCTCTCTAAAGTAATCAGAAGTGTATCATAAATTATTTTTAGTAGGAGATTTAAACTTCCTCGGTAAACATAGAAGATCAAGAAAATCTTTTAAAAAAATATTTACTCTATATAAACTAAATGAGTTGATTAAATTTAGGAAGATAAATATTAGCTTAACCAAAAAAAAAAAAAAAAAAAAAAATAGGAGATAGAATTCAAACATTCATTTCAATATTTTATTTCATTATTAAAAATTATATTCGTTTCATTTTTATATAAATTAATTCGTGGATAAACTTGACTTGACAGAATTGTGGTAAATTTCTCCTTTTTATATTTTAACAGTGCCATTCAATGAAACTGCTCCTTGATTCTGACATGCTTCAAACATTAAAAAAAATTAAATGACAGCATTAAAATTAAATTACAGCAACTCGCCAACCCGAATGGGAAGCGATATTTTTATTTCATTATTAGTATAAAAATACATATTTCAATAATTCAATTCTATTGATTATATAATTAATTTTATATTCATTAAAATAAAATTAATTATTATTCAAAATAATTAAATTATTTTGAAATCAATCATTGCTCCAATCCTAATGGCAAGTGTTAATATGATTTGACTTTTTGGTATAGAATAAATTAATACCATCAGGTATTAAAATTTTTAAAAATAATATAATTTTAAATAAATTAATTGATTATACATTGATTTTTTTGTAAATTGTCCTATTCTATTTAACGATGCGATAACGATGAATGATAGAATGGTTCCGACGTTCATGGCCAAGCGATACTTTGATTAGACTATTAGAATAAATAGACAAGTTTTTTTCATGTTCAACTGTATTTTATGATATTAAATTATTTTTAAATAAATTAACTATATACGGATTATGGTATATTTGTTTTTATATTAATGAGGTGACCACTTGAAATGGGCTTAATTCAGACTGTACCCATCAACATCACTGAATGAAATGTCAAGAGATTTTTCAATTTTACCACCATGCTTCGTTTGGACCAATTGCACACCTTTTCGTAAAATAATAACATATGCTTATGCTATGCGTTTGGGAGTCATCGTACAGAAAAGAAAATAGACAGAATTAAATTAAAATGTAAGTTACGCCCTTATATAAGAAATTATTTTCCAAAACTCTATCTAAGTGGTCAGCTGTGATGTCCTGAAGGTAGAGCTTTTCATCCACTTGCATTTAATCATTTTCATTCAAAATTCCATCACAATTATATAATTATTTATTGATGTATTTGTTTCATTTTTAGTGATAGTTTCCAATGAATTTATGTGAATGGGCCTGGTTCAAATATTCCATCAGCATCACTGAATGTCAATATCGTTCCCTAAGCAAATGTCAAACGATATTTCGATTTTACCATTCAGCTTCATTTAGACCAGGGGTCTCCAAACTTCCCAGCATTAGGGCTTACTTCAGTAAGTACCAAGGGCCAAAACCGTTTTAATTTTCTGCCATTATCTATAAGTTCTAGACTAGTCGCCGAATACGCGCTCTGAGCGAGCATACGCTTGCTAACTACAAACTATTGTCAGTGAAAATTACAATTGCATAAATTTCATTAGTATTTTTTACAAATGGAAACCCTGCGGTTTCAATCGCGTTAATTTAGCTTTTCCGTTCCTGAGGGATTTTCAAGATAAAAAATCATATGTTTGATTCAGGATATATACATTCCAAACATCGATATACACATATGCGATACTCTTTACCGCAACGTAACTGCCGAGGTAATCGCGGGATGTTCATTAGTTTATAATGTTGGTGGTATTCATTTCAATTATTTGTTAGTTGCTATGTTTAAGTTAAATTTTCTGCGTATTATAATTATCATTAAGCTTTACCTAGCAAGCAAATAAAACCGAATTATTATCATTTTGTGTTTTTTTATCCAACTTTTATTACAGCAACAATAAGCTATTCGTTGTCGCGGGCCGGATTGATGACACCGGCGGGCCGTAGTTTTGAGACCCTGATTTAGACCATTTGCACGTCGTCTCCTAAATGACGATGTATGATTATACTCAGGTGAGTCATCTGTACAACCAGTGAGCAGATGTAATCAAATTAAAATGGAAGCTACACATTTATGTAAGAAATTCTTTTTCAATACTCCAATTATATGATTTCTGAAGCTCAAGCTATTCACCCCCTTGCATTTAATCATTTTTATTCAAGATTTCATCACAGTATATATAAATCTTTCTGTATACTTACTTCATTTTTAGTGAGTATATGCTTCTATTCATATTATTTATTATACTGCAATTCTAATAAAATTTTGTTAAATCGTAAATATCTTCCTTACTAATAGTTTTTTTCTTTTCTCAATGCAGCTGCAACATGGTATGCTTGGTCTTCCAGAAATCATTTATTGTTGCTTTGATTGCATTTACTTTTTAATGGCTTGTTTTTGAGATATAAAGAGTGTTGTTTGAAGGTGACGTTGTGAGAGAAAATGATGTCGAGGTTTGGTTTGTCGCCCTATTGTCATTTTATACACACTTTAGGCTTATTAGACGGGACCTACAGTTTAACATATGATGCCAAGGAGTCTGGTGTTCTATTACCATGGAATGTTGGTCATGAATCCGCAAGTGTCGAGTTAGAATTTGTTTTTTTATTTGAAAAATTTACTGCTTCATATCTGTCAGGTTGAAGGATGACTTTCCATGTTTCGCACTATAGCGTGATTTTATGAAGGGTAATTTATAGAAGAGCGCCTTTTCGAGACTTTTATCACTGCTAACAAAGAAAATGTCATCTGCATATAATAAGTATTCAGTATGAGCGGGGATGATGTCAAAAATATTATGCATGTAGATTTGGTTTGATTTAATTTATCGCTGTACTGTCATTTTGTGCACAATTTATATATTAGACCAGAAGCTACACTTGCATGTAGAACGTGTATAAGAAAGACTTAGAATACAGCCTTGTTGAAATCTGCAAGCGAAAATTTTGTCAAAATAAGAGTTTCTCCATTTAACTTAAAAACTGTTTAACAGTTATTGATGATGGCCAAGTAGCTAGCGCTCTGGCTTCTGGTCTCAGGCTTCAGGTTCGAATCCCTGGCAGGGGATTCGAACCTGAAGCCTGGGAATGTTCGGAATCCAATTTAAACTGTAGATCCCGGTTTGTTTAGCCGTCGTGCGCACAAGATGACCGTAGAGCGACAAACCAAACAAACTGTTATTGATGAAATTAAAAATCCACTTTGCGGCTGTTCCCTTTATGGCAATTTGCAATATTTGATAAAGAAGAACATATCTACAAACAGAATCGAAGGCCAAAGGAATGTCTAATTGAAGTGTGAATTTCCATGTTTCGCCCTATTCCGTGATTTTATGAAGGGTAATTTATAGAAGAGCACCTCGAATCAGACTTCAGAGCCCAATCAGATTTTTCACCAAACATCATTTCCAAACTGTAACGCAGTAACTCAGCTCTAGGCACAGTGATGTGATGTAGTCCTATTATATAGTCCAAATTTAGTCAGCTGCTGTTAGTAAATTCTTGTTCTACTTAAAGGCATTCTTGATTTAAATCTAGCTTACAACGTAAAATGTAGAAGATAAATAATGCTCACAGTGGCTCTAATATTTATCTAGCGCGAAATTTGAATGTCGCCTTCAGATGTGCATCTAATACAGCTCTTTTTATTGTTGAGATTTTTATTTTCCGCTAATATATGTTTCAAATGACTAGTACTCTGGCTCGGTGCCGCAAATTGTGAGTTTGAATCCACAAGGTGCCATGTATGTTTGCAGTGGTTCGGAATTCGCTTTAAACCGTAGTTCCCGGTCTAATATGTTTGGTTTGTCGCTCTACGGTCATCCTGTGCATACTTTAGGCTAATTAGACAGGGACCTACAGTTTAACGTGGATTCCGAACTACTAACAAACACCCATCGTCATGATTCGAACCTGAAACCTGCCGTACCAAAGACCAGAGCGTTAGTCAATTGGCCATCAGGCCGCTAATATGACTGTAGAAAGTCGGACATCCCTACCCCGTAAAAGAAAGCATTTTCCTGTCTCGAAATCTATCAGTAGGCAGATGGCCTTGGCCCAACATGGGGCTGTTGCACCAATGAAGAAGTATGTTTTTAATAAAAAAATTTAAATTAGTCTTAAAGTGATAAGAAATAAATTTTTAAAAGCTACATTTTTCATTTAAAACCACGTATGCAGATTGGAACAGCAACTTCACAAAATAAAAAATAAAAAAAAATATTTTTATTTAGGATGTAAAAAATATTTTAAATTCTAGGAAGAAAGAATGGAGCAATACAGAGATTTGAAATAATTAATATTTTTAAATAAATTAGATTTTTTGTGATACGTCAATGGCTTTATATTCCAATTCTATATACCGCACACACCCCATGAATAGCATTTGAAGGAAAGACATTGCAGGACTTCCGGGAGTAATTAGTTCGCATTTATGTGTTGTATGCGAGGAAACGTTGAAAAGTTCCCTTGGCAGATTGACCATCGATTTGAAATGGTATATTTTTCTTTTTGTCGTAAAAATTCAATATTTGTAAAAGTGCGCATATACAAAAACTTGTAACCTATTATTTCCCACGACGGATTTTTTTAAACATAGCATTGCTGCATTCATATTCATTTAAAATAAAAAGAGAATCGTTATGGAAATTTATTTTATTTTTTTAATTTCATTTATATGAAATTGGTTTGAGTTTAAAATAGAGTGTATGTATTTGAATTTTAAATATGCTATATATTGATAAGATTAAATATTTATATATATTTCCTATTAAAATGCATATTGCTTCACAATATTTTGAAATGAAAATGTTAAGCATTGTAAAAAAAAATTCATGAAAGTTTATACGTACAAATATTATATCCATTTAACTGTTAACTTGCTTTTACGTAAATTACCACACGAACGAATGTTTCTTTTTGATAACAAAGAAATTGTAACAGTAACAATATTTATTTATATACATTATTAAACAAGTTTAATATTACTTAATTATTAAAAGCATTGCATAATATTTCCTATTTTTTCTCAAAATCAGGGAAAGTTTAATTGTGCAAGGTTTAAAAATTAACAGAAAATAATTTTTTTTTAAATTTCTGTAGAGCTGTTACTTTCTTCTGTAGCGCATAGTTAACTTAAAATGTTTGTTATTTTTTGGAGAATTGATAGCAGTTGTCATATCCTTAAGTTCGCATTACATATTTTTATCGTGGAACTTTTAGCATAGTATTTACAATTAACTGTTACAATATTTATAAAACTATGTTATCTTGTAGGGTAAATAGTTTTAGTGCTGGCATACGACGAGTTTTAAATTGTTAATGGATTTAATTGTTTTTAATTGTTAAATCGATTTTGAAGACATCCAACAATAGTTTAATTAAACTAACTATTTAATTTAAACAATGTATTTGCTGAAAAATTCTACCCACAAAAATATCAAGAGAGTTCCAGATCAAAACGAACACATCCATTTTTAATGATTAAAAGAAACCACATGCTATTTTTAACAAACTTTATTAAATAATACAAAATTTATCCTGCATACATTTAGTATACTAAAAGTTTCACAAATATAGTACAATATATTATAGAGTTCAAAAAATTGTTTTACTACCTAAAGATTTACTAGATTTTTTTCACACAACAGGATTCAAAATATATATACCAAAATAATTTGAATTATTTCCAAGAAGACTTTAGCAACAATTTTTTTTATCATTCAGACGAGGATCGTTTGAACCAGAAAATGAAATGATCTCCAGGTGCAGGGTATATTCGATCCACACCTGTAAAAAATTCAAAATTCAAAAGAAATTTAAAAATAAAACATTATAAACCCAAAACACTCAAAAAAGAAAAAGTCCCAATTGAATAGCTTATAAACAGTTAACACACTTCAGAAAGCTTGTTAATTGAATAAATGTTTTTTTTCCTTAAATTATTAAAATTATTAATAAATCTTATTTAATAATTTAAAAAATTAATAAAACACATTCAACTAATAAACATTTTAAAATTTAATATTTTAATGTCATTAATTAATAAACTTCATTTAATAATTAACTATAATCGTGCAATTTTTACAGCAAATTCTCGACAAGACATGATGCAATAAACACGCATTGGGGTAGCTACTCATGATGTCTGTGCTCGCCAGGTGAAACCATGGACTTTTACATTTGAAAATATGCACTGCACTTGATTTTATAATTTTTAACTCTGACAATTTTACCAAGGCTCAACTTTATTGGGCTGCTAGAGTTCTTATGGCAGATATCACTACAATGTAATGCAGAAAAAAATATTTAACTATTATTTATTAATTAATTATTAATAAACTTTATTTAATTTAATCAACTTGAAGTAAACGAAGTGAATTACGAAATCCTAAAAGAGTTATGTTACCAAAACATTTTCCTCAGAAATTTTAAATTTTTTTAAAGATGCAAAACAGATAAACACAAATAAATGAAAAAAATTTCACAAATTTAATTCGTCAATAGTAACAACAGTAAAAATTAGCATGTATGGACTAGAAAAAAATTTAAAAGATGCGTAACATTTGAAAACCCATTATTCATAAAAGAAGCGCTCACACTATGATTTGGAATATTTCAAACAAAAAGAATCAAATAATTCCAAAGTACTTTTTATTTGTAGTATACAGCATTCAAATTTAAAGACCCACATTGTTCGTAAGCGGTACCTTAAGTACGATCGTGCGTATAGCATTCTACAATCATTTAGTTGGAATCATGAGGCTTGCCATTGTAGCATTTTTTTTTCCATGGGAAAATTGTTGCATTTCATTCCCAGGGAACAAGTACATCATAACAACAACAAACAACACAACAAGTACAACACAACACAACAAGTTTTTAACAAGTACATCATAACAACCTATCACCATCTATAAACTATTTAAATGTTTTGTCTCGGTTATCAACGTTAAAATAGGATACTGTAAAAAGAAAAGTCGATACAGAAATGAAAATGCAAACAAAAGAAAGTCGTAACTGCAGATTTGAATGAAATATAACTCAAAATAAAAACAATTTATATTAATTTCACATAATACTTTATCTTTCATATATCAGACACATTTTTTAAATAAAATTGCAATTGTGTATATGTTTCTTTCGTTTCCATTCATTTTTTATTTCATGTATAACAGAATCCAGCTACCATTCCAGGAATCTAGAATGTGTTATAATACCTGAAATAAATTTAAAATATTTGTGTAATGATACTTGAAATGAATATTCGAAGTTCTAGTTTATTTCTAGTTTAGAAAAACTAATAGTTTCTAGGTTCTAGAACTAGAACTAATCTATAATCTTTAAATAATCTATTTGCTGAAAAATTCTAGTTTAAAAAGACTAGAAATTAGTTTCTAGTTTAGAAAAGAAATAAAGACAATTTATATTAATAAACTAGAAACTAGAGACTAGAAATTAGTTTCTAGTTCTCTAAACTCTCTAGAAACTAGACTAATTTCTAGTTCTAGAAAGACTAGTACCTTTCTAGTTTAGAAAAACAAATCGATAAAACAAATAATCGATCCTTAAAAATAGTTCAGGATTTTTTTTTTTCTAAAAATATTTGATGATTAAATTATTCCATGTTCTAGAATGAATATGCTTTGTGGTTTTAAAACTAAATGTCTTACCAACAGTCATTTTCTTCATCTGCCTATGTGGTCTAACTCCATTTGGTTCTCTTTTACTCGTATAGAGGCCCCAATATTGTTCACGCTGCACATCGTTGGGTATACCGGCAAGGCTGTACACATGTTTGCCGTTCTTAGTCTCTTCGTAGCTAAACCTGAAAAGCAAAGAGAAAAACTTCTATTCTTCTGAAACAGTGATCAGTGAAAAGACTTACGGTATCGCAGGAATATGATAAAAATCTATTCATTATCTTTTCACTCACTTCCCATAAAATCTAGCATTTCCAACTCCAATAAAAATATCCAGATTTATTAATTGTTTTTGTAATCCCAAAATCAGTTTAATGTAACACAACATGTGTTGCTTATCTAGAAAATCATTTACTCTCATCAATATCTGTTGCATAATGGTATGTAGAATTTTTTTTTTTCTCACAGGAAGAGTTTTTGGCATTTCATTTACATGAGAGAAGAATGTATGTTAACATATTATAACAACTCATAACTCAAATTTGACAGAAGACAAGCAGTATTGTGGGTAGTTATATTACATGAAATTAGTGTTTCGTACTAATGAGAACAACTGTCACTCAAATCTGATGGTAGATATTCGGTATCATGTATAATGAGACTCAGCAAATTAGGGAAGGTCTATGCGATCTTAACAGATTGAAATAGTTACAGATTGAATAATAACTATACCATGTGTTCCATCGTGATTGGTGATACACCACGAGCTGAGAAATGTCTACTCCAATGAGAAGTGAAGGAAGCTGACCTCCCCTCTTGACGAATTGTCTTAAAAGGGCGTTTTTTGGTGAAAACAAGCCAGAGTTTGCGACGAGTCGACTATAAGTGTTGTTTTTATTCTTTTTCTGAAGTGACTGAATAGTCCGGAGATTTCGCCTGTTTTCAAATGAATCCCTGGTAGTCTCGTGTATCATGCCGTGTGATAATTAAGGTCTGCCGCAGACTGGGCAATCTGATTTGACGTAGACTTGAGAACTTGACCGACCTTGGAGTGAACTCCACTTGAGATTCAATCGTGCATTTGTGAATCAAATTTAAATTTCTATTTTTGTAAATAAATTATAATAATCCAGAGTTCTGTATTTTTGTATATATATAGTGCTTGTAAATAAAAATTAAAGTGTTCCCATGATTCTAAAAGTGGCCCTCTTCTTGAAGCCGTTATAGGTCTAATATAAGCTGAGATGTTACAGTGACCAACGTTAAAATGTTGTAAGCATTGACATTAAGAATATTGATAAATAACTTTATTAAATAAGCTACATATGCATATCTTAATTTTTAAAAATTCATTAAAGAAAGCGAATAAATAAATTTTTTGCACACTCTGCATCCTTTTTATTTCTATCTTAAAAGTATTTTCAGTGGTATCAATGTTCATATTTAAATGAAATGCTCCTTGAAAAATAGTATCTTCAATTTGCGAAAGTGATGAACCAGATTTTTTATCCAAAACATATCAGTAGCATAGAGTTGAAATAAAATAGAAAGCGATCTCCTATTTAGAAGAAACGGAAATGTTTGGGCTTACATTTATCGTCTTTTTCGTACTACAATTGGAAAATTTCCAGGCTAACGAATAGATAGCATCCTTATAATTTTCCAAGCCTTCGAAAGCACCCAATGTTATACACGGATCTCGCTATTTGGCAGTTAATGCTGCTCTTTATACATCGTCAGATAACCTTGCTAACCCTGATACCATCTCATATTCGAAAAATTTATTAGTCCAGATTTAATTTTTTTTTTTTATTATTTGTTTAAAAAACTCATTAAACTCTGTTCTAATAGCAACTTTTATTCTTATTATGTTTGGAATTAATTTTTAAAGTTGGCCTTGATTTTTAGATCGCCCTGCATATTGTTAATGATGAGGGCTTGATGGCCTAGTACCACAAGGTTTCGCGTTGGAGTCCCCGGCGGTGCCATGGATGTTTGTAGTGGTTCAAAATCCACTTTAAACATAGGTAGCGGTCTAATATGATCGGTTGGTAGTGAGGGTAGTGTTACTCGCGTCCGTAGCATATCTTCAAGCTACGCGTGCCCTCTGGGTAGTGGCCCCCTGAAACTACACGTACCCCTGGGTGGTGCTAAATGGTTTGATTTGTCGCTCTACGGTCATTTTTGCACACTTTAGGCTACTTAGACCGGGACCTAAAGTTTAACGTGGATTCCAAAGCACTCACAAGCATCCATGCCACCACCAGGATTCGAACCTGAAACCTGTGGTACCAAAGGCCAGAGCGCTAGCCAATTGGCCAACTGACCGCGGTAGTGCTAAATGAGTAAGAGCGGTGCAACCCTTGCTTATGGCATAAAGATAACTGTATGTATTGCCAGCTGCATTAGGAAAAAAAATGTTTATGATGAGCAGATGTTGGTCGCTTACCTGAAGTTCCGATTCCTGGCTTGAGCCCCGTTCATGACATCGAAAAAGGTTCCATTCGGCAACAGGGGTACGGTCACAGAGTGAGCATCCCGGTTGTCGCCTTCCCCCACCCACACCGAATAGTGCACCTTGGGAGGGCTGGTCTCTGAAAGAGGGTAGGATGAAGAACGACCTGAAAAAAGCAAACAATAGTTTAGTAAAACAAAATTTGTATTATACACAATTGCTTTGTTTTTAGTGTTTGTGTTTTTGATGTTTTAGATTTCTGGAAACGGTATAACCATTAGCATGGACAGAAAATAATCAGTAAAACTTTTAAGGAGTATAACTGCAATTCACTTCTTTAATCCTATGTGATAAATTTGTTAAATAATAATAAATAGATTTAAACCATAGGTTCCGGTCTAATGTGACTGGAGAGCGTTGGGCGTAGGACTGACAACCTTACTCTGTAAAAAAAAAACATCTCCTGTCTCGAAATCTGTCTGTCGGCAGATGACCTTGGCCCACCATGGGGCCGTTGCGCCACTAATGATGATGATGATAACTAACAAATAATCGATTCATTCGTTTCCGCCGATAAACCGGATGTTTACAATTAATCAAATATTCGAGCATGAATAGCGTAGAAATTCTAGTATTAGGTATAAAAAGAAAGAGCAAGGGAGTTTTATTGTTATTGTGTATTCCTAAAGTTCTTTGCGGGATTAGTAATTAAGTTAAAAACAGAATATACAGAAATATACGAGTCCAATAATATTGTGATCAAAATACATATTTTTGTGAAATCTGAATAAAATCGGCAAAACTATACGGATTTGTAAACTAGATTAAGTGTAATCGTGCTTTCTCCTACACACTGCAAGAGCGCCCCTGCGACATATAGGAGAAATTGTCAGTAGGCCTCGAGACTCTCATCCGAGAAGAACAACAGAACCGACGCTGCCGTTCATAAACGTTTAGTACGGCGCAACTCGTGCTTCTATTCAGAAACGTTTAGTTTACAGTCTCTCACTCCGAGAAGAAATATATTTAACACAATCTTGTGTATTAGTTGACCTACAGACTTCCACCCGGTGAGGTAGTATATTGTGCGTAGGGTTTTAGAATTAGAAGTGGAATCCTTCCACGAATATAGAATTATCTGACTTTAAATGTATTAAATATTGCATATCTCTAATTGTGTGTATATGGTGTTTGTGCGCGCTTGGTTTAATTTGTCGCTCTACGGTCATTTTGTGCACACTTCAGGCTAACTAGACTAGGACCTACAGTTTAATGTGGATTCCGAAACACTAACAAGCATCCCTGCTACCACCAGGATTCGAACCTGAAACCTGTGGTACCAAAGGCCAGAGTGCTAGCCAATTGGCCATCAGGCCGCAGTGTGTTTGTGCGTGTGCAAATAAAGCTGTGAGTTCTCAAACCACACCCAGTTACAATCCAGCTGCACAACCCACAACCTGGCTCCGCCCGTACTTGCACACTACAAAAGGGACTCGAATCATTTCAGCAAAGAAAATTTGATAATATTACCTTCTTCGGAATATGTAAGATAGGACTCTCATTACAAAGAAGACTCACCTAAAGTGATGTCGTTACTACACTTCCTGTCTCTGAGAGACAGAAGGCTCTTGCCCACCAGTGCCGGGAGTGCGTAGTAAGTGCCCAGCAGACTGCCGAAGGAGCCATCAGGAAGCTGCTTCTCGGTCAAAGATTTCACTTCTGCGGGGCTGTCAGAAGCTGCATTCAGGGCCTAAAACGCAATCAAATGGCTTGTAAAAGCATGTAATGGCGAATTAAGATTACAATCAGGGTTTTTTTCATGTATATTTTATTATTTATACCATGTGACACTAGTCTGACGTAACTTAAGTCCAATTCTGTTGTAATAAAATTTACTCGCCAGTAAAACAGACTCTTACTTAATTTCTGTAACTGTTCGTGCTATGATGAATTTAAATAAATTATCCTTTTGTACTTAAGAAAATATTTTCTAACTCCGTTGTCATATAACTTCATTTTTATGCTAATTTTTAACTTTTAACTCAAAGTTATAAAAAAAAAATTACATTTTTTAACATTGGATTAAAAGTTAAAAATTGTAATCATCTTTTAAATTTCTTATGATGCATTTCTTTTAGATAATTCAAATAAAAGAACAAGAATTGAATTAAATTTTTCACATAAACTTAAATAAAGAGAAACTTTCTTTTTACCCGTATCTTTGCTATGTAAAAAAAATTCAAATTTCTCGGTTGTAGGGAAAACATCTTATATATTTTTTTTTACAAACATCCTATATTATTTTGATTTTCTAATCGGACATTGATATTTTTCCAACAGAAGATATATGCAAACAAAATATGAGTTCTACTAAAATATCAAAGCTCTGTTAACATATAACTGAAAATCTGACCAAGAGTTACATATATAATTGCCAATCGAGATCAAAATGCTATATAAAAAATTTACATCTCAAGCAGTCAAAATAAGATTTGTTATATTTCTCGAAAGTATTTTATACTTTGCAAAAGGTAAGTAAAAGGAACATTCATATTACGAGTAGAAACTGAAGCATCCAACTTTATTAGCTTATAACAATATTAATGTTGAGAATAAATCATGTCTTGTATATAATTCCTGAATGTCATATTTGTCCGGTGTGTAACTATAGTGTGTAACCGTGCTTCCTCCTATACACTGGCAGTGGCCTGATGGCCAATTGGCTAGTGTTATGGTCTTTAGTACCACAGGCTTCAGGTTCGAAACCTGGTGGTGGTATGGATGTTTGTTAGTGTTTCGGAATCCACTTTAAACTGTAGGTCCCGGTCTGTTTAGCTCATGTGCACAAGATGACTGTAGAACGACAGAACAAACCTACACACTGACAAGAGCGCGTCTTGTGGTATTCAGAAGAAATGGTCTGTATGCCTCGAGACTCTCTCTTAGTAGAAGTACAGTGCAACCTGCGCCCTCACTGAGAAACGTTAAGTTTATAATCTCATCCCGAAAATATATTCAGCGCAACTCTGCGTATTAGTTGCCTGCACACTTTCACTCGGTGAGAAAAGTATAATTCGCGCACCCTGTGCGTATCCGACTTTCGGTTTAGAAATGGAATTCCTTCTCTGAATCTATATTTATACGTCTTAAAATGAGTTAAATATTATAAGTCTCTTAATTGCAAGTATGCGGTGTTTGTGCGCGTGCAAATAAAACTGTGAGTCCCCAAACCTGTATCTCAACCCAACCACACCCAGTTACAATGCTTGCCTAACCTGTATACTACTAGTGTATGTTAACGTGTGAATCTCTCGAGATTTGGTTTGTCTCTCTACGGTCATTTTGTGATTAGGCTAATTAGACTGGGACCTATAGTTTAAAGTGGATTCTGTTGCCAAGCTAGGATTCGAACCTGAAGCCTTCCAAAGGTCGGGGTGCTTAGCCAATTGGCCATCAGGACGCACCGCGCGTTTTTAGATTCGCCGTAGACATTTATGAAGATCTGATGCTGAATTAATTGTCAATAATTTATTTAAATATCTTGTTCCTTAAATTTTTGTAATAAAATAACTGTGTTTAAAAAAAAACATAGTTTTTTTTTTTTTTTTAAATTAAATCTATCTTTATATGAATGACAAATTCTGCTTAAAGGCATTAAATTTTACATAATTATTATAATTTGTAGTTAAAAGTTTCAGTAGGATACTTGACATTAAATTATGTTAAGGAAACATAATTTGAATATAAAAAGAAATTATTGTTTATTTGTCTGTTTAATTTTACTTCAGAAACATTAAATGTCTAAAGAATTTAATGAAGGCATCCATACCTGAAGTACTAACGCATGCGTGTAGACATCGTTTAAGGATCTAAAATTGTGATTCAATCTTATGAGGTCTGTTAACATAGACTTCAAATAATGCTTAGTTGAGGAAATAGTATTCATTCTATCTATACATGTCAAAGCAAGAAATTCTAAAGTTTGTAAATCTGGAAAAAAAAATCAGAAATTTAAGTTTCAAAATATTAATAGCTGAATCGCCTACACATAGAAAATTGTTTCAATAAAATGCTTTGTTTACAGCCTTAAATATTTTTAATTTACTAAGCAAGTGAAATAAATAAGAGTTGTCAATTTTTGTGTGTGTGTGTTTAGAGATTAGAAAATTATATCAATTAATTAACTACATCATAATATCAACAAGAGATTTGGAGTAATTGAGTACCAAATATTATATATATATATATATATATAACAGCATCTTTAAGAGATTCAGAACAATGATCTATACAAAAGTTTCGAAGATTTATCAGATAGTCAACAGTACCAATTCATCTCTAATTATAACAAGTAACCGCATAACTCCTTTTCAAAAATATTTTTAACAGACACATTTTTTTATTTAAGTCACTGCAAAGATCAGAAAAATAATATTAATCTTCATGAAAATTAGACTTAAAAATTAAATTCTCTTTTCCTTCTCCAAATCTTCCTTTAAGAAAATCCGTAAATATTGAAGGCCAGTCAGCTTCCCTCACTTGTTCCATTGGAGTCGACACTTCCCTCAGCCCATGGTCTATCCCCAACCACAATGCAGCAATTCATAGCGTAATCCAAATCTCATCTGTAATTGTTTCAACCAGTAAAGGTCGAACTGGCAATCCTTAATTTCATGATGCGTTATTATCCATGGCACTGATAATGATTGGATTCAGAATATGAAGCTTTAAATAGTGGAGGAAAGAAACTTCTTTAAATATCGTTTTTAATAAACGAGGTAGTTTGAAAAATATCTCGAAATTGTAAAATCCAAAAGATCTCGTCCCTTTAAAAATTGTTGAAAATTAGTAAATTTCACAATACAAACTTAAAAGTTAGCAGATTCGTGCTTTGTGATTTCTGTATTATCAGCAGTGGATCGTACACAAAACTGTTGTTGTTGCTGCTGCTGCTAATCTCTATGGTGCAGAAAAGTCTACACGAAATTCAGACGGCCCCATCGCAGGCAACTGAGCCATGGCTAAGGGTAATACTATGCAGCTTCACTTTAGCGAGGAACCACGAAGGTTGACGACTGATTGAACCTCAAGACAATGCTCTACTATCATATTAGATCGGAACCTACTTCTTAAAGTGATATCCATGACACCACCGAGACTCGAACCCGAAACTTGTGGCACCGAACGCTAGACACTCGGCCATTCAGGCTCTATACACAAAACTGATGACTACAACGAAAGAACAAGTAATATAAAAAGAAAAATTTAACTCTATTCCTACTTTTTTTCACTATATTGCAGAAAAGTCCTTTACAAATAAAGTTTAAATTTTGCTTTTACATCTGAGCCATCTATTATTAGATACATACAACTTAAATGTAAAAAAAAAAATTAAATTAATAAAATTTAATGCAGGAATTAATATTCGAAAAAACTGTATTAATATCCAGTGTCATCCACTATCAGTTAAAAAGAATGTGTTTGAACTTGAGTGGATGAATAAAAAGTATTTTATGAACGATAGCAAATTTGAACAAGATATATATAGGGAGAGAGTGTGAGCTAATAGAAGGAATTGAAAAATAAAACTTCCGAATTTAAAATAGGATTAGTTCATTATTTTAATGCCCTCATATAAAACTGGGTACGGCAAACATCTCACCTGTATTATTCTTGTGGTTCTGGTGCATGGAGATGATTCGTCGCATGTCTTCGTACTTGACGTCCCCTGCGAGGCACAGAGGCAGGAAGACAGCGGGCAGGCGGAAGTCGGCTGTGTTTGCCAGGGCGGTGTCTGTACGATGGCGCAAGATCCGGACCAAGTCCAGGCCATGGAAGTTGTGGGGATCTTGACAGGTGGCATACAGGGCATTCACGTACAGGGCGAGACGGCTCAGACTCATACTCTCGACAGACAGATTTCTACTCAGCTCCAGCGTCAGCAGGATGTTGAGCTGCTTGGTGATGATGCTCATCTCGTCCTTGGGCACCTGGACAACGTCTTGGGAGAGGGTCAGGGCCACCACCGCCCTGGGAGTGAAGGGGCCCCAGCTGTAGTCTTCCTGCCGTTGTCCCAGCATCCAGCTCACCGCCCGGGTTACGGCCTCCGTCGTTTTTTCTTCCGAGGAAACTCCTGAGAAAAGGAAAAAGATATTTGTATAAATTCTATGGGGCCTGAATGGCCGAGTGTCTAGTACTCGGGCGCTCGGTGTCATAGGTTTCGAGTTCCGCCGGTGCCATAGATGTTTGTAGTGGTTCGGAAACCACTTTGAGCCGATCTCATATGACTGTAAGAGCGTCAAGACTTCTTTCACCCACGTCATTCCCAAAATGTAAAAGGGCAACTCAGCTCTAGGCACAGTGATGCGGTGTGGTGTAGTAGTATAAATCTATGTAGGATTAGTTTGCCTGCTAATCAATTAGCAGATGGTGTCACTGAGTGGTATGTGTCAACGGAGAGTTTTCCCCATGTGTGGGAGTAATAAACTTTGAACTCTGACCCCAGAAGAAGGGGACAGGACCCCTGAGAAAAAGTTGGCGGTCGACGAGAGCGGATAGTTGCGTGGCACAGCGAGAGAATGGAAATGGCGACGAATATTTATATAACCCAGAATTATTAGTTATTGTACATAAAGCTGTAAATAATAGTGTATAGTTAAAAACGGCTATATATATATAATATATATATATATATATATATATATATATATATATAAACATTTTTAAATAAGCGTAATATCTTTTCAGACAAGATTGGTTTGTCGCTCTACGATCATTTTGTGCGCACTTCACGCTATTAGACCAGTATCTACAGCTTAAAGTGAATTCCGAACCACTACAAACATACATTGCCACCAACGGGACTCGGACACCGAAACCTGTCGCACTGAGCGCCAAAAAGAAGTACATCAGGCCCTATAGTTTCTAGTAAAATAAGGAATACACTATTTTTCTAATTTTCGGTAATGTAAATTTTCTTTTTGACAAAATTGCTTTGATTTGTAGCTCTACGATCATTTTGTGCACACTTTAGGCTAATTAGACAGTGACCTACAGTTTAACGTGGACTGCGAACCACTCAAACATCCATGCCACCGCCAGGATTCGAACCTGAAGCCTGTGCTACCCAATTGGTCATCAGGCCACTGCGCGCCTATGAAAAACAGTTAATTGTCATCAATTTGAAACGTTTAACTAACATTAACTTATTTGAAACGTTAATTGAAACGTTTTAATTTAACACTCCTGTTTGTTATCAATTAGAAACAAGAAAATTAAAAGGTTGCATATTGGGTATTTCTTATTAGTTTTATTCATTTATAAATTTAAAATTGTCCGTTTTATATTTTTAGGTTATGACGCATTAATTTTCTCTGAATACTTAAGCACAAATGCTCTTTCAATAGAATTAAAAGGCAAAAAATAAATAAATAACATTACACAAAAATCATTCAAAATACTAAGAAAAGCTAATTGGAAAAAATGTGTAAATAAATCAAAAAATGTAATGCATCTTTGAAAAACATTCAAGAATACAGTTATGATCTCTTTTTTTAAGTTAAATTATTTCCATAAAAAGACATATAATGAAGTATCCATTAGGGGAAAAAAAGCATTGGCAGAAATTTATTCCAAATATAAAATTAAATTTTTATATAAGGAATAAATATTGTGCTTCAAACCTCCAATAAATAATGAAATCGCCATAAATTACGGTTGAGAATGGGTAATGTATTTCAACGATTCATATTATGAGTAATTAATAAAACAGATTACAGTGCAGATGCTAGCTTTTACTTGGAACCAAAAAGACTTTATTTAGAGCAATAAATTATTCTCGCTATTGGAAACTGAATGAGTTGTTTAAATTGCTGAGTAGGGAATTTGATTTAACTTACAGAAACTGACTCAGCAAGACTAAACAGAAAGCGAAATGAGGTCAATGCGAGATAGTTGTCTTGATTTGGCTTGGAAATAATTATGAATCAGGTTTTTTAAGGATTTATTTGCTTTATAAAGAATGGTCAATTTGACATCGATATTTTAAATGTATTTCTAGCTATTGAGTTTATATTATTTCAGAAATATCATTTTCACGAAAAAAAGCAAGTCATTGATTATACAGTAATTAAGGTTTAGTTTGTCGCTCTACGGTCATTTTTTGTACACTGGGGCTAATTATACAGGGACCTACAGTTTAACGTGGATTCCGAACCACAACACCACATCACTGTGCCTAGAGTTGAGTTACCCCTTTACAGTTTGGGAATGATGTGGGTGAGAAAAGTCTGAGTGGGTTCTGATGCTTTACGATCATGTTAGACCGAGACCTACGGTTTAAAGTGGATTCCGAACAACTACAAACATCCATAGCACCTTCGGGATTCGAACCCGATACCTACGGTATCGAGTGCCAGAGCGCTGGCCACTCGATCATTAGCAAACTCGATCACGAGGCCCCGATTCCGAACCACTAGCAAACATCCATGCCATCGCCAGGATTTGAACCTGAAGCCTGTGGTACTAACGGCCAGAGCGCTAGCCAATGGGCCATCAGGCCACCAAGTAATTAAGGATTTAAACCTACATTTTCAACCACCGTTTTTTTCATCGTTGGTATCATTTCCTTTTAATAAAATGGATGCAAAAGCTATAAAAGTTAGTAGAATGTTTTAGTTTCAAGGGTAAATTAGCATTAACATAACATTTAATAGGGGGCCTGAATGGCCGAGTGTCTAGCGCTCTCGGTACCACAGGTTTCGGGTTCAAGTCCCGGAGGTGCCATGGATGTTTGTAGTAGTTCGGAATCCATTTTAAACCGTAGGTCCCCTGTTTAGCATGATCGTAGAGAGTTATGGGAGTATTGTTATTCCGCATCCGTAGCTCATCTTCAAGCTACACGCACCTCCCTAGGTAGTGCTAAGTGAGTGACGTCTGTGCAGCGCTTGCCTTAAAGCATCCAAGACAACTGCTAAGTGTTTGCCAGCTGCATTAGAACAAACACACACATTTAATAGATAGATTTTGAATCCCTATTTTCTTCCGAGTTTCGCTGCATACAGAACCAGGAAGAATTTTTTATAAGGAAGATGACCAAAAGCGGAAACAATTTAATTGAAAACTTGAGTTATTAAAAAGAAAAATTCCCTTCAACTGGACGCCGTACAGCAGCTTCCGGTATCTGAATCACGAAATTGCATAATTCAATGTTCGTATGACTGACTGATCTAGGTCAAATCAACTAGTATTCAATTATTTCTAAACATATTGTTTTAACTTTGCAAAATCTCAAATAAAAAAAATTCATTCCAAATATATTGAAGGTACTTATTATTACAGTATACGATTAATTTTAATTTGTAAGTTATGCTTAAATAAAAAAAAAGCTTTTTTTTTTTTAAAATTAGAACATCTAATTAATTCCAAAAATTAAAAATGCACTTCGTTTTATATTGCATTCCTCTTTAGAAATAGAATCTTATAAAAAAAAAATATATATATATATACTGATGATGCATTTAAAACAGGGGTGGCTAACCAGCCTTGAATATTTTTCTGTCCCGTGAGATTTATCACACTTTTAAAAATATATTTATTTTATAATGGCCGAAGTAGTGAAAACTAATGTATTAAAAAAAAATACATTATGTGTACATCCATCTATTCAAAAATGAACTGTCAAAAGTATGAGAAAAAAATTAACTGTGATTTTAAAAATAACATTCTTGCTATTATATGACAGATATTGCCATTTTACTTATGAGTTCACAGAATAATTAAATTATATTTTGAACTCACGATGCTTGCGCATCTTGGAACATCTAATATAACAGGTTGTAATATGAATATAAAAATGTCTATAGTGGGTCTAAATCTAATATTGGGGATATATAATTTTATAGTCGGCCAGCAGAGTTAGGATGCATTTCTAGAGTTGCCCGCAAGATCATTTGGGTTGGCCACCCTGGTTTAAAAGATATTTGCTGATGATGCATCGTTCTACAACTGAATTCTTTATTTAATCATTGATTATCATAATTAAATTTTTATAAAATTTGAAGCAAGAAAACAAGTAAGATTAAAAACACTAATATAAAGGGTTAGAGTGGGTCAAAACATTTCAGACTCCTGAATATGATTTTTTTAAACTAATTATTTCCTGTATTTTATATACATGATGTTTATTAATACATTTAAAGGAGAATTTGTGAATTAAATTCGATGACTTTAGTTGAATTAGTATCTATATATTTTTTTTTTTTTTCATAAACTATTTTTTACAACTTTAAAGGTGAAGTATTTGTACTAATTTAAAAGACATTCTTGTATTCTAAATTTGCTTACAAAAAAATATATATCCAATAAAAAAGTAACAGTGCCAAATTAACAGGAACCATAGTATTAAAAGAATAGCTTATAAGACAAGTAAAAGAAAATTGTATATTTTATTCACACTGGTGCTACATTTGTAACTCATTAAATCTTATTTTCACTCAATAACAGAATACCTTCTAACAAGATCTTTCATTGTTGATCCCAGATATTTTATAAGGCTCAGTCTGAGAAAAGTCTCTCAACACTTACTTGTGATTTGCTACTAAACGAGTAACTATCTTTGCTACTGGCTTTATTACTGAATTGATCCCTAGAATTTAAATATTATTGGATTATACAATTGAATTGCTCCCCTAAGCGCTCTAGGTGCTCGGTGCAGGTTTTGGGTTCGAGTCCCGGCGGTGCCATGGATGCTTGCAGTGGTTCGGAATCCACTTTAAAACGTTCGTCCCGGTCTAATATGGCTGTAGAGCGTTGAACGTAGTGATGACAACCGTACCCCGTAAAAATAAAACATCTTCTGTCTAGAAATCTGTCAGCAGGCAGACGGTCTTGGCCCACCAAAGAGCTGTTGCGCCACTGATGATGAAGATTTAATTATTATTGAATTGCTATTTATCATTTACAATTGTATTGCTTAAATTTAAGTACAATTGAATTGCTTCCTAACATTTAAGTATTATTGAATTATACAATTGAATTGGGGCCTAATGGCCGTGTGGCTAGCGCTCGGTACCACAGGTTTCGGGTTCGAATCCCGGAGGTGCCATGGGTGTTTGTAGTGGTTCGAATCCACTTTAAACCGTAAGTCGCAGTGCCCTCTGGGTAGTGCTAAATGAGTAACAGTGGTGCAGCCTTTGCCTGTGGCATAAAGATTAACTTCTGTATTGCCAGCTGCATTAGAAACAACACAATAGAATTGTTCTTTAACATTTAAATATTATTAAATTATAGAATTGAATTACTCCCTTAACATTTAATCATTATTGAATTATACAATTTAATTGCTTTTTTACATTTAAGATTAACATCAACTTCTAGAATTCCGGAAAAATAAAAATTGTTTGTACAAAAAAGGAAAAAAAAAAAAAAAAAAAAGAGTTGAACTTTTAAATCTGTTCCAAATCTTTCAAAAATGTTCACCACAGGATTCCTTGATCCCGACATCCCATCTATGATTACCAAGAATTAAACAAATTTGAATTTGATTTTTAAATGCTTTTTGGATAAAATAATATTTCAACAATAAAATTTAAAATTAAATTAAGAAAATTGAATTTCGATTTTTTTTGTGGGTAATTTTAACAGTATAAACTGAATTTAAACAGTTAATAAGTAATTTGAAAAGAAATAACATTGGCTTTCAAGTTGAAAAATTGGTCTAACTTTCATAACGAAGATTTAAATTTATTTCCAAACGGCGCCTCCAATTTAATTTTTGGTAAATTAAAAGTCTGCTTTGGAGATTTGAATTGCCTAATTTGAACATTTTCTGAGAATTCTTCTAATAGACATCTGCAATAAAATCGGATGAAAGCTTTGGAAAATAAAATGATTTTCATAGAACACGGAATCGAAACTAACAAAATCTTATTTATCTAATATAAAATTTCCATTACTTTTTTTTTTTCAATTTCAATGACTACATGAAAAACTCACGTAAATTTTAAATAAACAAAATAATAAATTTTATTATTCTAATTTTTTTACAAAATGTTATTAAATTTTAATAAAAATTCCAAAAACTAAGTTTGTTCATTTTTGCTTCTATATCCGAGGTGTTTTTAGTAATTAATGATGAAAAGAATTTGTCAAATAATTAGTGTGATGATATTTCCTTATTTATTTTTTTTTTAACTATGTAAAGTTAAATATTTTAGCAGTTCAGGTAGAATAAAAGAAAACATTTCTATGATACATTAGCATTATTTCTGTCGTTATTTTTAAATATCGTGAAAAAAAATTCGTAAATTAACTATCTAATAAAAATCTTAGAAGTAATATAATACTGCTATTAATTCACAATTTATAATTCAATGACATTATTACAATAAAAGTAGGAGTTCCCAGATTGATTTCTTTATTGTTAAATAAGCTACACATTAACTTACAGTTTATTTAAAAGAATTAATAAATCTTTTATCTAATATTACATTTATGTTACTTATTTTTTTCTTTCAATGTCATTGACTACACGAAAACTCAAGTAACGTCTAAATAATAACTTTGAATAATCTAATTTTTTTTTTTGCAAAACATTAATTTTTAATTTCCTCAAAAATTTATTATCAGTTTTTAATAAAAAGTCCAATTGTTGGTTAAATATTTAATGGAACTGTCAGTAATACACGTATCAATCAAATACAAATTATACAAACTTATAGATTAGTAAATCACAAATAATATTGAATAACATATAGAATAACATACTTCGACGCAAATATTATACTAATTTAATGCAAAGCTTACATACATAAAATTAAGCCTACATTCATTTATTTATTATGAATTCCATAAAAAAACTCCCAAATAATTCATCTCATCAATGTATAAGTTAAAAATAGAAATTATACATCACAAATAATTATTTATATTTCAGACATCTAAAGTAGAAAGATCTAAATTAATTAAAGCAAAACACAAAAATACATTAATACATCTTTTTAATCAAACATGAACATTTAAAGCATTAAGTAATACGATACTTAGCAAACTTAGTTTTCAATAAAACTAAAATATGGCAATTATATATTTTTTACATAAAACAATACAAGCTCATGATATATTTTGTTCTAAATGGTGATTTTTAAGCTGAAAATAAATACAAATTACGTTTTCAATCGTTTACACTTTACAGTTAAAATAACAAATTATACTAAATGCATTCTTTGATAAGTATAACTGCATTTCATAAATCTTTCTACATGAATAAATATTTACATAAATTATCAATCATAGGTATTTTAATTTTTTTTTTTTTTTCAATTTTCGATTTGATTTCACCAATAATCAATTATAATTTTTAATTAACTTGTTAACTTATTTTTATTTAAATTTAATTACTCAAATAGAATCAAGAAATAGAAAAACAATAATAAAAAATTGATTAAAATTAAATAAATCAACCAACAAATAGAATCAATCATAAGAAAAATCTCAATGATTTTGATTGACTTAATATTTAAAGAGATTAGTAAAACGTAAATGATACAATTAATTACGTTTTACATTCTTTTGGCCTATCTCAGTCAATAACAATAATGCACAGTTTCATCAAAAATTCCAAATTCATTCATTTACAAACTAAAAACATGAAATAAAATTGTGCTTACCTGCATCGTTTTGTCCACATGTTAATAATACCAACCAAAAGAACAAAATGGTTGAAATGTAGCGCGAAAACATGTTTCACCTTTCTTTCAGAATGTTTTCAGGATTATATCTCAACAAGGAATTACGAACAGACCGGCGAACAGAAACTTTTCCGTGTTCAGCGCATGCGCGAGGAAGCGAGAACGTAAAGCGCATGCGCTGATAGAACTGTCGTCATTTAAATATATG
Source organism: Caerostris extrusa (assembly GCA_021605095.1). Taxonomy (NCBI): domain Eukaryota; kingdom Metazoa; phylum Arthropoda; class Arachnida; order Araneae; family Araneidae; genus Caerostris; species Caerostris extrusa. The sequence continues at coordinate 78,634 of BPLR01021525.1, forward strand.
TTTTGTTTATAACTGAATGAAGTTTGATTGAGTGTTCGCTGAATTTGATTTACACTGGCCTCGTTAGTTAGTTTTGAAAAGATTCCACTTGAAGTAAGTTTATGAATTAAGCTCTTTTTATACTTGTAATCAAAAAGACGGGGAAATAATTTATAGCGAAAGATTTTATTATCTTGTTATTGTTTATAAAATGAGAAGAATGGATGATATTTACAAATTTTGTTTTATTGGATAGTAGACAGTTTCGATGCTCGTAATAAATGGCAAAAAGAAAATCGAATTGAATATTTAATGGTGGGAAAATTGTTTCCTTTTAATTTGATATATTGTTCTCACGTTTAATAATGTATAATCCTTTTTTAATGTGAAAAAAATATTTCTGTTTTATTTTTAAAAAATAGTCTAGTTGTAGTTTTTATATTTTAATCATTTTTGACAACTACGAAATAGATTTGACTAGTAGACCTCAATTTTTCTCATTTATTCATCTCCGATCTTACCAATAAAAAAACCTATCGCTGTCTCATCTATTTTTTTTAATTAAATACCATAATGTTTTATTTAAGATGCAGATATTTGCAGGGATATTTTATAAATATATAATAATTATTAGGTATTAATTTTCAATTAATAGGTAATTTTTGTATAAAAGTATGCAATAACGATATTTTAAATTGAAAACTTTTTTTTTTTAATTTGGTTACTATCAGATCTACCGAACCAATTATTTTGTGATCGTTTATCAGGTATGTTGATAAAAGCGATCTTCTATTAAGTAAATATTTCTTACCTCACATTTTAATACATTTTATTAGATCTTATTTTGTTGTAAAAAGTGTACGCGTTGTAAAATATCTACACAACAGACTATCGTTTTTTAAGGTAAATATACCTGATATAAGATCAAAAAGATTGGGCAATATTTGGGCTCGTTAGATTTAATAGTAACCAAAATTTAAAAAGTCCTCAATTTTAAATGTCGTTATAGTATATTTTTATACAAAAATTCTCTATTAATTGAAAATTAATTTTGAAATTCAATTAGTTGGTGTTCATCTATAATTAGTGACATGGTAATAATACTATATTTTTATATTTATTTATTAATTTATTATTATATGTTATTATATTTAATATTACATACATATATGTATTATATTATTTTTAAAATAAAATATATGTATGTGTGATATTATATATTATAAAAATAATTAGGTGCATTTTGCAATTTAGATGCAATGTAAAACAATTTATGTGCATTTTAATCTTCTGAACAATTATCAGTTTAAATTTATAAAGCAAATTAAAGTCAAAATTATGTAAGTATTTTATTAACTATATTTAATTTATTTATTAGGATTTAATTTGTTTGTACAGAAAGAACGGGTCTTTCTTTAAACTCGTCTACAGAAAGTTTAGAAGTCTGGCTTCGTAGATTAATAACTCCTACGTAAAACAATCTGAAAGATTCTCTGTTGGCAATGTACAGTTTTCTGGCATTTTTAAAAATATAAATGCATGATTCTACTCTATTTCGTTAAATGAAATCTGAATGAATCTGTATTTTTTATGAATCACATTCTATCGGAAATTTTAAATTAATTTATTTTTAAGTAATTTGCCAGTTATTTATCATATTGTTACAAGTATTTGTACACAAAAACATGTTGTTGTTAATAGAATTTTCAAGGATTGTTAGATTAGTATTGCGCATTTGAACATTTAGAAACGAAAATTGATGAATTGGAAAATATTCAATGTCATTGATATTAAAAACGTGAATGTAGAAGACGAAATATTTTCACTGGTGTTTTAGAATCTGGTGATTTTTGTATCCCAATAATGAAATAGTTTCTATAATAACTATTCGTAGAAGCAGTTAGAAGTAATTTTAACTTTCAGAAGTGACTTCTTTATTGAAGCATGATAACCTGACACTAGTTGATGTGCTTTTTTGTCTCTTTTAATGTTTATACTTCTAATAGAGAATTTTTTTTTAAATTGCAACCATTTAAGTTTATTAGTACTTTCTTCTTCTTAATTGGCGCCGTAGACCCCATGGTGGGCCATGAGTGGTCCATGGTGTGGGCCGACGGGCAAATTTCGAGACAGGGGATGTTTCCTTTTTATTGAGTAGGGCTGTCAGCCCTACGCTCAATGCACTACAATCATATTATACCGGCACCTATGGTTTAAAATGGATTTCGAAACACTACAAACATCCATGGCACCACCGTGATTCGAATCCGAAACCTGTGGCACCGAGAGCCAAACACTCGGCCATCAGATCTTTTATTAGTACTTTCTTCTTCATTGGCGCAACAGCCCCATGGTTGCAGGTCGTCTGCCTACTGGCAGATTTCGAGACAGTTGGTTTTCTTTTTATTCGTTAGGGCTGTCAGTCCTACGCCTAATGGCGGCATGATGGCCAAATGGCTAGCACTCTGGCTTTGGTCCAATAGGCTTCAGGTTGGCCATCCTGGCTGTGGCATGAATGTTTGTTAGTGGTTCCACGCTAAACTGGTGGTTCCGGTCCAATTAGCCTAAAGTGTGCAAAAAATAGTGACAAACTAAACCGACGCTCTACACGCCATTTCGCCGCGAGAACTCGAGCCCGAATCCTGTGCACCAAGTGCCAGAGGCTTGGAGGTCCCTATTAGTACTCAATTCACAAAAATCTCAATGATATTTGGACAATGATAAGAAAAGTATTATAAAAAATTATATTGACGCGTTTCGTTTCATTTTCAATTGTTTTTCTCTTAGTAATTTGTGCCACAACAATTTGTAACGAACTTCTCCGAAGGTGGCTGTTCGTAGCTTTTCCTCGAACCCAACCGTAGGACTTTTCGTTTGGCATATTTACATTACCTCTTACTAGAGCTTTCAGTTAAACTTCGTTGGTCGGAATTGTAAATCCAGCTCTCAGTGTTCTGATTTCCAACGCGGTGTACACTAAATCGCTGCAAGATTTTATTTTTAAATTAAATGTCTCCGTGCCTTCAATACTTTACTTTTGTATTTATCTTTATTATATGTACAGAAGAAAATATATATATATGTATGTGTATTTGTCACTGAACTCCTCCTAAACGGCTGGTCCGATTTTGATGAAATTGTGTGTGTGTTTGACAAAATATGGAGAATAGTTTTTATACTATCCCCTTTGGAGTAAGTCGCCACCAAATGGTGCTGCAGTCTATCAACTTCTATACAGTTCAACCCATCGCTATGAAAATTGATAATAATATGTATTTGTGTATGAAATATGTTCGCGTTATCCTCTTTATTGTTACTTGCCACCAGATGGTGCTGCAGCATTTTATCGTATATACTGTTCAAACGATATCCATGAAAATTAATATGAACTTATATTGGAATATGGAGAATATATTCGCGATATTTAATTTTCTACAATGCATTTTTCTTGGCAGGTCAACGTTTGCCTGGTTCTGCTAGTATATTATAAATTTTTTTCTTGAGGCATTGTTTTTAAACAGTATTGATCTCATGTCCCTGAACCTAGTCTACAGAACCCTAATGCATCAGTGAGCCTTTGTTTAAGAACTCGAGGTATAATAGAATATCGTTCACAAGAAATTTTTCTGGATCTTGATTTTTTAATCTTCATTGATTGTTATTTTGTTTTTTCTCATCAAGAAAATATGAGTGGGACATACCATATCTACTAATGTATGAATGTAGAGTTTCAACCGGTTCCAATAGATTAATCTCGGTCGAACCTACAGTTTTGTTAGACTCTACCAGTCTAACAATGGCTGTACTTTTGCAGTGGGTGTCTAGGAGATTTGACATACAAAACGCAGTAACGGGACGTTACTTTAAATAAAGCCATTTAATGATACTATATTTTACAATGATATTTACATTAGTTATTAATTAAGGGGTTAAACATATTCTCTTGCTGCTTGGCGCAGCCTGCCCTCTCGCTCCCGCCAGCCGTTCTTTTTCGCGCCAATCTACGGGGCTTCTTTCTTCATCCACGGGGACCTGTCCCCCTCTCGTGGGGTCAGAGTTCAAAGTTGAATACTCCCCCACGTTGTAAACAGGCTCTGTCAAAGACAAGCAACCGTGATGTGTCGCCGCCTGCTGATTACCACACAAACAAATCCTACATGAATAATTATCATTATTAAGATTAAGTATTTAGTAATACGTAGTTATCCATTTTAAATCTCATTGGATTTGTAAATTTAATAGATGATTATTATTTAAATAATAATTTTCTCAGATTATTAAAGCCTGATAGCTAACTGGCTAGCTCTCAGGCCGTTGGTGCACAGGCTTCAGGTTCGATTCCTCGCGAGGGCATAGATGTTTGTGAGTGGTTCGGAATCCATGTTAAGCTGTAGGTCCCGGTCTAATTAGCCCAACGTGTGCAAAAGATGGCAATAAAGAGAGACATAAGTTAGGTTACTTATATTCGACGAATTGCGAGAGTAACCTCGATTACATTCCTTTTAATTATAACATTTTAATCTTCTGAACAATTATCAGTTAATTTTACATAGTTTTGACTTCGATTTTCTTTATAATTATTTTATTAACTATATTATTTCAGTTATTTATTAGGATTTAATTTGTTTGTACAGAAAGAACGTGTCTTTCTTTAAACTATAGGCTTTGTAGTTTGAGAACTCCTACGCAAGACAACCTGAAACACTGGCTATTCTGACTTTATAATTCTAAACTTTATATTTTTATTTATAATTCTAAACACTGGCGTTATACTTATTTAGATTTGCACGAGCTGAAATCGAATATCGCGTGGACGGATGTACTTTGGAAAACAAACATTTCGCATCACGTCTATAATCGTCTTTAAGATATCTAATGAAGCAGTCTCTGATAAAAGAATTGTATCTCGGGGAAAGACCAGTGTGAAATTTTAAATCATGGGTGGCCAACACGCGGCCTACCATGATTATTTTTCTGGCCCGTGAGATTTATCACGGTTTTACAAAATATATTTATTTTATAATGGCCAAAGTAATGAAAACCAATGTATTAAAAAAATACATTATATGTGCATCCATATATTCAGAAATTAACTGTTGAAATTATGAGAAAAATGGAACTTGGATTTTAAAATAATATTCTTGTAAATATATGTCGGATATGGCCTGTTTTATTTATGAGTTAAAAATTATGAGTTTCCAGAATAATTATATTCATCGAACTCAGTGACGCAGTGAACATCCCTAGATACGCACAGTTGATTGTTGATAGCAGAGTAAACCAGACTCTTAGTTGAAGTTGTTAGCGCTTTTGGTTTAACTTACACCTGCAAATCATTATTTTCGAAAAAATTTTTGCCCCAACACAAAACACGCTCAAACATAACGGATGCTAACCTGCAACAACAATTACGATTACCAATTGCGTTACACCAATACCCAAATTGAGATCGATTTTCAAAAGCTAAATGAAAGTGTGGAGAAACAAATATCGCACTAGTCAAATATTTTTTACTGATTTCATTTCTTTTATTTCGTTCATATTTATATATTTTTTATATTTCATTTTTAGAGTTATGTATTTCTTTACAATGAGCGTTTAGTATCATTATAATTATATTATTTATATTTACATGTAAGAATAATAGTAAACACAATAATAACTCATTATATTTCACTTTTTCATTCCAAAAAAATGTATAGTGGGTCAAAATCTAATATGAGGATATATAATATAATTTTATATGCGGCCCGCGGAGTTAAGATGCATTTCCAAAATCGCCCTCAAGATCGTTTGGGTTGGCCATCCCAGTTTAAAATTATAAAATTTGAAAAGTCTACATCACCGCTCCCCCCTCGCGTGGTATCAGTTTGTTTAGTATCGCAACTATTTAATTTATAAACTATACTCATTCTTTAATCAAATTTAGTCAGTAATTCTCAAAGGGTTCGCGGCCTAATGGCTAAGTGGCTAACGCTCTGGCCTTTGCTACCATAGGCTTCAGGCTCGAATCCTGGCGGTGGCATGGATGTTTGTGAGGGGGTTCAGAATCCACCTTAAACTGTAGGGCTTGGTCTAATTAGCCTAAAAAGTGTGCACTTTTAAAAATGACCTTGGAGCGACAAACCAACCATGACTACTGAGGAGATCTCGAACATAAAAATCTTCAAATAAGAGTAAATCTTCTTTAACAAAATTTTTCGTAGCTGATTAATTTTCTTCTTGATTGGGCGCAACAGCCTGTCTACTGGCAGCCGTCTGCCTACTGGCAGATTTCGAGACAGGATATGTTTTTATTTTTACGGTATAGGGTTGTCAGCCCTACGCTCAACAGTCACATTAGACAGGGACTTACTGTTTAAAGTGGATTCCGTACCACATCCATGGTATACATTCACCGGACTCAAACCTAAATATGTTGCACCTAGTTACTCGACCACCCGGCCCTACGATATTTACTAAGAATATACACATATACAGGTATTATATTTTAGACACAGAATTGATTCACAAAATTTTGCTAGAAATCGTTGTAAAAAAATGCTAAATTGTTCATTGCGCTTATAAAATTCAAAGCTGTATTGTACTTTTGCTTTTTAATTTTTAGACAGCACGTTATATTCAACTATATACTTATATTTAAATATAATTGCATAAATATAATTCAAACACTGCAATTGCGTAAATATAGTTCAAACACTGCAATTGCGTAAATATAGTTCAAACACTGCAATTGCGTAAATATAGTTCAAACACTGCAATTGCGTAAAATATACTGAATTCAAACACTGCAATTGCGTAAATATAGTTCAAACACTGCATGCGTAAATAAGTTCAAACACTGCAATTGCGTAAAATAGTTCAAGCACTGCAATTGCGTAAATATAAACACTGCAATTGCGTAAATATAGTTCAAACACTGCAATTGCGTAAATATAGTTCAAGCACTGCAATTGCGTAAATATAGTTCAAGCACTGCAATTGCGTAAATATAGTTCAAGCACTGCAATTGCGTAAATATAGTTCAAGCACTGCAATTGCGTAAATATAGTTCAAGCACTGAATACTTGGCCATCAAGCTCCAGTTTTTTTTTTTTAAATAGCATCTCAATTAATATAAATTATTAAGAAAAAGAAACTACATCAGAAAACTGTTATTTATTTTACTCCAGTATATTGAATTAGAAAGTTTAATTATGTACAGATGGAAAAAAAAATTTAGTGCAATTGTTGAATACAGTAAATATAGCATATAAATGCAATGTTTCCTTGATAGGTTCCCGATAAATTTATTCTATTTTACATTCCATAATAATGTGGTTAGCTGTATAGTAGTCATGTACATAGCTCAACCCCACATTAAAAAATTAGTGTTAAATTTAACGATTTAAATTAACCATTAATTTATATTAACATTAACGGTTTACATCATTAAAATACGGTTTAATGAAAAATGGCAATTTTTGCATCTCTATATTCTATTCATGAAGGGACCTGATGGGTGAGTGGCTAGGCGCTCTGGTTGTCGTTACCATAGGCTTCGGGTTCGAGTCCGGGCGATACCATCTATGTTTATAATGATTCTGAATCCACTTTAAACAGTAAGTCCCGGTCTAATAGGATCGTAGAGCGTTGTGGGAGTAATGTCACTCGCGTCCGTAGCATATCCTCAAGCTACACGTTCTCCCTGGGTAGTGCTAAATGTGTAACAGCCCTTACTTATGGCGTAAAGATAACTTTCTCTGTGTTGCCAGCTGCATTAGAAGAAAAATCTATTGTTGAAACATTTCCATTAAAGTTACGTATTTTGAATTTAAAAAATTTTAGATTATTTAATTTTAATTGGATTTGATTGTTTTATACCTACACACATTTAGTAAATTAAAAACATCTAAGTATGTAATATTAATCTTAAATATTATCATGCAAAATTTATTAAAAGAAATAGAGTCATTAAATAAGAAAAATGAAAAAAAAAAACGATTCGAATGTTAATCAAACACTAAATAAAGCATACATTAAAATATAAAAACTAAACCTGAAAAATAAATATATCAAAATATTAAAAAAAAAAGATTACGAACTTAAAGTTAATGAAAATTAAAAAAAGTTAAATAATTATAGAATTATTAAAAATAAAGATTTTATTTAGGACATTTTCTTACAAAATATTTTTTAGGTTTATAAGAAAAATCTAAATTAAAAATAATTTTAAAATCTTGCTTCATTATTAAAATAATGACGTAGTAGAAAATTAATTTTATTAAAAATTAATTGCAAATAAATGTTACTGTTAGTCGAATATTAATTATTAACTTTCAATTTATTAAATCTTAATTTGAATTATTTAGTAATTATAATCTTTTGTTTTAATACGATTTAACTTTCTTTATTAATTTCATTTAACAATATGTTACTGATTTAATTATTTTCAATTGAAAATTTTAAATAATCTTCTTATGTGAATAAAAATATTAAATAAATAATATTTTACTCAATTCCACTCTAAAAAGTTTAAATTGTTTTTTTTACCACAGTTCCCATTAATGTTTATATTAATTAAATATTATTAATAAAATATTATTAAATATTAATTAATTAAATTTCCACTAGACTTTTAATCATACAAAAAATGCTTTACTATCATCAACTAGCAATAAATAAATCTAACAGAAAAAAAAAGCCGCTTTTTTTTTTTTTTGCATTTGGACTAGGGAAAAACAATGCTTAATTTATTTGTAGTGAATCATATCTCATCTACATAAAGCAAAAAGTATATTTGTACGATTTTTTCCTTTGAATTTATTATTTTTTACTTGTTGCTTAGTCAAACATTACACAAATCTTCGTTTTGGTTGTTTATTTAAATAAAAACCTTTATTTTTACGATAACAAATGGCTCCAACCATTTTTTAAATGTATCGCTCTTCTATTTTTGACCATAATTTTATAGGTATTGTTTTGAGAAGCGAGGTTTTTCGTTTCTTTGATCATATTAAAATTACAAAATATTTAAAAAAGAAAAAGAGCTTTGGTTTTGTGAATCGCCTTTTTTGTGTGTGTGTGTGTGTGAGGATAACTATTTACTTTTCAGATTATCATCATGGCTCCCACCGTTCAGCATAACCCTTTCACTTTTGTGTACTTTTTTTCAATAGTTTTGTGGCATCGAAAACTGGTCCCCAAATTGTACTGAATTTAAACTTAACTTAAATTTTTATTTTTTATTCTTTACTTTTATTTTGTATTTTACTTTTATTTATTTTTAGTATTTTTAATTTTTTTTTTTTTTTTTTTTTTTTTTTGAGTACCATCTTTTAAATTTGTGAAACTTTATCTTGTAATTTTTATACTAACAATTAAGCAGCCAATTAAATTAAATCATATCTATGAATAAGATGAGGAGGTTAAGGGGAATTCCTCATTGGTGTTCCGTAATCGGTATGCCAGTTGATCACTTTTTTTCATGTCCTTGAGTAGTTTTTCGTTTCCTTGTCCAATTTCAATATTTTTGCTGGCTTTATAATTTTTGTAAAATTTCTTTCACAAATTATTGTTATTGTTTACTAATAACAATAATTCAATAATAATTATTAATAATAATTTAAATTTCTTTAACGTGCTTTTTAATAAATTTGTTTTACGTTGTTTTTACTAAATCGTTTGTAATTCTAAAATTTGTATTTTTTATTTAATCTGTTTTTTTTCTTTTTTCAACTAATGAACAAAATTTGTTGCCTGCACATGATTATTAACACTTTTTCTTCATTTGTTTGCTTAAGATTGCTATTTTACGGTTTTTTTTTTTTTTCTTTCTTTCTTTCTTTCTTTCTTTCATTAAATTCTAAATTTTATGGGTAGCCTGTATATCGTGCCAGCTGATTAAATTTTTTTATCTTTTATTTATTCATCGTGCTACTAGATGGAGTCGGCCATTTTAATGTTGTTTTTGTTTATTTCAAATATTTTGATACAATTCGAAAATGATTTAGCCAAATAGGAGGATTTCGTTTTGTAGCGTTATCCATTTGATTTGTGTCAAGGTTTCCTGATAGTATAGATTTTCTCGTTTTTGAATTTAATTTTCAATTCAAGCAAGTCACCTGTATTTGTATTTGCTTTCAATTTTTCCTATATAAGTATTCGTTAGTAAATTCATGTAAATCTAGAAGGCCCAATACTTTGGGTAGGGAGTTTAGAGTTTGGTATGACAGACAGCAGTACAAAACCTAACCTCATGGCATATACCTCCAAGGTCGACCTTACTTTTGTACTGATTGGCTAAGTGCTAACACACATAGGAGTTATGACATCAGTTATTGCCGAAACGAGTTTCTAGCGTGCTTTTGTTGCCGAGCAACTGCTACGGAAACGGACGTACCTGTTTCGGAAGTACCTATGGGGTAAATATACGAATATGGGGAAAACCTCCACATAATCATTAATATAGTTAAATTTACATTATTGAAATTACATCGTGAATTTAGATTAAAAAAAAAAAAAAGAAAATTTACGCTATTAAGTTAAATAATAAAAGAAAGAAAGAAGTTAAGCATTTACGGACTCTAATTGTATCTGAGTAACTTGTTTCCCCGCGGACGGTCAGTGAATTTATGAAAATAAAAATAAATTAAATTAAGAATTTAAAATAAATACAACAGAAATGAAAACATTAACTTCTTAAGAATTTTAGGTATAATTTAGGAAAAAAATTTGCGATAGCCAGTATTTGTGTTAGTTTTGCACATTGCAGCAATAAATGAATATTTAAGGAGCCAAAAATAGATACCTCAGATTTGCAAGTTAGCTATTTTGGTTATTTTGAGTCACACGATTCTTTTAGACATGGGGAAGGACTCAAACGTCACATCGTAGATAGCTCTAGGTCTTTTTCTAGAGCTACTAACACCAGGATCGTATGCAGGAATTGTGCGAATAGTTTCATTGCGAGTCTGAGGGCATTTATCATGAAAATGTTTTGAAATTTTGAATATGTAATCCGTAATCGGATTAAGATCAAGGTCTTTATGGATTTGTTTCCGTTTAACAAATCACGGGCATTAACTATACTGGCTACATGTCTGTTTTGGAAACCTTGCAACTTTTGGAGATTTTTCAATGAGGTGGAAGGCCTGACGGGGATAACCATAGGTGAGAATTGGTCGAAGAATCGACTTATAGAGCAGAAGCTTATGTCTGATCGCTAGCCTACTTTTTACGAGAAATTAGGCTTTTGAGCTTTTTATTCACAGCAGTGCTTTTTCAACTACTTTAGAGATGTGGGAATTAAAGTTCAATTTTGAGTCTGAAACCAACCCTAGGTACTTATATTCAGTAACCCAGGGGACGGGCTGGCCAAAAAATGGTGACATCATTTAAGTTATCAATATTACGCTTCCGAGTAACCAGGAGACATGCATTTTTATTAGGATTAACCTTTATTTTCAATGGTATAATTATTCAACTGAGAGCAACGACGGAGTTTGGTGTTTTGTGCTGACTAATAATCGCTGTGTCGTCTGCAAACATCGCTAGCTGACATTTTGTCGATCTAGGGATATCGTTTACAGAGATTAAAAATAAACTTGGCCCTAGAAGAGAGCCCTGTGGAACGCCACTCCTGACTGAACGGGAAGAGAGATAGCATTTTGAAATCTAACTCGAAATTTACGAGCTGAGAGATAGGAGTGCAAAAGATGAATTGAATTATCCGGAAAACCAAGTCGTATGAGCTTGGATATTAATCCATTATTGCAAAATTTTGTCGACGAATAATGCACTTAAATCAGCTACGAGTGATTCGAGAGATGTTTACAGTTCGATTGCCAGGATCAGACTGACGCGGAGAGTGTTTTGCTGTTTCCCACCTTCTGTATTCCTTCGCGTAGCGGTGTATCACACAACACTTTTCTAAACATCCGCTTTGTTTACTGATGTGAGATGCTAAAACTGATTCCGGCGATTTTTGAAATGTTTCAATTAATTGAGCAAAGAACTTGCATTAAATTTTGTTTGCGGAAACGTATGGAATGTTGCAGAAGGAAATCGGTGAGCATTCCTATATCGGAAAGAAATGTTTACAAGTGGTAAAAAACAGTTCAAAGAAGGCAGAGAACACGTTGAAGAAGATCCCACTGGTCGACAGACAACCTCAACCGACGAAGCTCGCGTCCAAAAAATTTGGCGCTTGCAAACCGTCGGTTTACAATTAGACACCTTGCTGATGATGTTGGAATTTCAAAATTCCATTTTAAAAGATGTTTTGTCTCAAACGCGTCAAATCTCGATTGGTACCGAAAACACTGAACGCGTCGGCTCACACTGCATTGATACTTCGTGACTTTTTCGCCAAAAATGAAACCCATATCGTTCCACAACCACCGTATTCACCTAATTTAGCATCGTGCTAATTCTGGCTATTCCCTAAACTCAGAAGACCACTCCGGGGACAACGTTTTGAATCGATTGAAGAGACATTTCAAAAATCGTCGGAATCAATTTTAGCATCTCACAAAATCAAGCGTAACTCAAGCACTAATGCATATTTTGACGTCGCATTTCACACAGATGTCAAGGGCAGTGCTAACAATCTAAAAAAAAAAAAAAAATTGAAATGCCATATGCCGGGAAATTTAAAATGAAAACTGGTCTTACTTTTTTACACAGTAGTACATTATGTTAAATTGAGTTTAAGAGCATCATTTCTTAAATTCAATGTTAAAAGTACATCCTGTACTTAAGTTTGGATTCAGAGCAATATTATTGCTCGTAATGTATAAAAGTACGTCCTGTACTTAAATTTGTTTTCGGATCATCATTGCTCAAGTATTAAGAATTATATCTGCTACTTCTGATTTGCTTTAAGGAGCATCATTGCTCAAATTAAGTATTGAAAATACATCCTGTATTTTAGAACTGATATTTTGTATATTATTCGTTCTTAAATGATACATTTGAACGTACTATCTGCACTTAAAAATATTCATAAAATATTTTTCTTTTTAGAATATTTAAGCATTTGTGTATATCTTATTCTCATTAATAAGATTTCATTTGTTATAGATATTTAAACCCAAATTATATATATATATATATATATATATATATATATATATAAGTGTTCTATGAACTCACCTTTAAAGTAGCGCTCTTCTTGAAGTCTCTATAGGTCTAATATAGTCCGAGATGTTTACAGTATTATTTTTATGGCAAAAATATTTGGAAGTTTCGATTACTTAAAAAGCTTTTTTTAATGATAGTCTATCTTGCTAAGTTAACCTCAGTAAATAAAATTAAAAATAGTGTTCGTTTCGAAGAAAATATGGCATTTTTAGCTAAAGAAGATTGCTCACAATTAGTCACAAAGAAGATCTGCAAGTTCTTGCAATCGAATTAGGTGTAGATAAAGTTTCAACTATGAAAGTAATTGAACTCAAAAAGGCAAATACAGAAAGTCTAAAATTATGACGAAAAATTTACAAAAAATTATTGGGGAAATACTATAGTTTGAAGACAGGAAAGTAAAAAGCAGTTAAAACGGAAAGAGGAAGGAGGAACAGAGAGAGGAGTCGGAGGGGGAAGGTGCAACTGGAGAGTCGGAGGGGTGCAACTGGAGGAGTCGGAGGAGAGATGTCCTTACTTTTGTCCATACTAATCGAGGTCGAAGGTACATTTTGTACTGATTGGCGAAGCGTTAACATGCGTAGGAGTTATTACAGGTATTGCCGAAAATTGTTTCTAATGTGCTTTCGAGGGGAGGGCATCTGGAGGAGTCGGACGAGAGGTGCATCTTGAGGGGTCGGACGGGGAGGTGCATCTTGAGGGTCGGACGGGGAGGTGCATCTTGAGGTCGGACAGGGAGGTGCATCTTGAGGGTCGGACGGGGAGGTGCATCTTGAGGAGTCGGACGGGGAGGTGCATCTTGAGGGTCGGACGGGGAGGTGCATCTTGGAGTCGGACGGGGAGGTGCATCTTGAGGAGTCGGACGGGGAGGTGCATCTTGAGGGTCGGACGGGGAGGTGCATCTTGAGGGGTCGGACGTGGGAGGTGCATCTTGAGGGTCGGACGGGGAGGTGCATCTTGAGGAGTCGGACGGGGAGGTGCATCTTGAGGGTCGGACGGGGAGGTGCATCTTGAGTGGGTCGGATTTGGGGGAGGTGCATCTTGAGGGGTCGGACGGGGAGGTGCATCTTGAGGGGTCGGACGGGGAGGTGCATCGGGAGGGGTCGGACGGGGAGGTGCATCTTGAGGGGTCGGACGGGGAGGTGCATCTGGAGGGGTCGGACGGGGAGGTGCATCTGGAGGGGTCGGACGGTGAGGTGCATCTAGACGATAAGGTTTAAGAACAGATATAAGTTTATATATGTTGTTATTCGAAAGAAAAGCGAAATTGGCTCAAGTCGGAAAACAAAATTTTTTTTTCTCATTTATCGGGACTTCTTCCTATGTGAACACATTTAATTGCTAGCGAACCTTCTGAGAAAGCTAAAGATTTATGATTGTAAGAAAAGGTATATTTTTGAAAAAGTTCAAACTTTCCTTGAAAAATTGCGATAGAAATTTGTGAAATGCCACTGAAGTTACTGAATCCACGTGGATTGATCTTTGTTATGAATTTGAAAACTATTGCAGAAAATGGGTATCTGGATTAGGAATTACTATATTTAATCAATTACTGTAGTTAATGATTATTGATCAATAAAAGCCCGCGTAGCGCAGAAATTCGATAAGATCATTTTATCGATGAATGGGGGAGTTAGCAGAAAAGCTAGATTGAAGAAATTTGAGGAAACTTTCAGAAAAGAGTTGTCGCAGATCGGAAAAGAGAAACTGTCAATTTTAGGCCAAAATCAAAGTTTACTTTTGAAAAAAAATATAGATTTGAAGATAAATTCAGTATCTAAATTTCAAGCACCACATCATAATAATTTTAAAACTTCGAAACCGGAAGATAGTTTAGAAAAAAGAAGAGTATCTCAATGCTATCAGTGTGGATCTTGCCAACACCTTAAGGTCCCAATGTCATAAACTTAATAAAGCACTTGAAATTTCGGCGTGTTTAAATAGACTCGGAAGAGTAGCTGAAAATAGCATTTTATTACCTTATACAACAACGAGAACTGTTAACGGATATCAGATTCCGATACTGCGAGATTCTGGTGCAAGTATCGATATCATTTGTCGTAAATATATTAAAACAGAAATGCTAACCGGTGAAAATGCTTGGGTACAATAGCCATTGGGTGTATCTTCAGTGTCTTAACCATTGGCAAGAGTAGAATTACAGTAGTGTGGAAATTAATTGAGACAAGTTTCATTTTTCATAAGAATCGTCCTTTCACATTGATTTTCTGCCTAAAACCGATTTGAATTACATTCTGTTACGGAGGCAGGTTGTCCTTGACTAATTTAAACTGGTTTGACTGCGAGATCATCCCACATAGAGCATTTTCACGTCATTTGTATGCCAACTTCCGTAAGAGGCAGTCGATTGTATGAGTTGTCTTGTTGTCACATGTATGAAAAAATGGATATCACTCCTAGGCGAAGGAATAGAATCGTTATCCTAAGTCAGCCGGTGAGGGATATTGCTGCAGCAGTTGAAGTTGGGAAAATAAGTTTGGAACAGTTTCTCCAAAATGGAAGAAGAAATGTGGGCGCATTCTTAAAACAACACCTCGGATAGACAAATTTCTTCTACGAAATAGTAAATTGCATCCTCGCAAGACAAGTACAGACCTGCAGAGAGAATTATTGGCTGCTGGTGTGAGTGTGGATTTATCGACAGTATGACGAAGGCTGATTGAAAAGACAAGATCACCATTCAAAAAACTGCTATTAACTTATGGAATGAAGCAAAAATGTTTGCTTTGGGCCAGGAAATATTGATCCTGGACTTCACAAGACTGGAATAAGATTGCATTCAGGGACAAAACAAATTTTTGTGAAAGGGTTTTGCAGAATATTTGTCAGACGAAACGCTGGAGAACACCTCAGGGAACCATATCTTAATCCAAGTTAAGTACCCTCAAACGTTGATGTTTTGGGATTATTTTACATCTTTTGGACCTGACAACTTAGTATCAGTTGAGGGAATGATGGTCACTTAAAAATATATTTCAATATTATAAGATAAATTGTGCTTTTTTATGAAAACGTTTACTGGCGGTATTGGTATGTTTGAACAAGATTTTGCTCCATGTCATAATTCTAAGCTAACAACAAAATTTCTAAAAAGAAAAAAATTTAACAGTTTTGGATTGTCCTGATAATTCTCCAGGTGTTATTCCTATCAAAAATTTGTGGTGCATTGTGAAGAGGCGTGTGAATAAGATGGACACCTCAACCAAGAGAAACTGTATTGTAGATTGCACAGTACTATAGATTCCAATCTAGGCATGTAACAACAAAAGCAGCTGTCATCAGGAATCAACTTGATCAAGGAAGATATTTATTAGGCGACCGAACTGCTCCCTTATTCAAAAGAATGAAAAGTGAAACTGGATGTTTTCCCATATCGAATCAATGCTGTCACCAGAGCCCAGATGAAGCTTCACGAAGAAAATCAAAAACAGGAAACCAGAAACTCAGGATAGGACCACAAAACAACCGAAATTATTTTGGAAGAAGATTTAATATTACCAGAATTGAGAGTAGAAGATGAGGCCGTAACTGAAGTTATTGAAATTGATTCGAAGAAGTTGATTAAACTCCAAAATGAAGATAAAGAATTTTCGTGATGCAAGCATGACATGATGAAGCAACGAAGTTATCCTTGTGAAAAGAAAAAGATCGTTTAGAATAAGAAAAACTTCTTAGTTGTACCTGAAAAATTAAAATCTCGATTTAAGGAAAATTTGTCATGAAGGGACATCTGGTCATTTGAGTGTTAAAAAAGAGTAAAGACAGACTGGTCAAAGAGGCTACAAGAAAGTGGAAAAATTTGTGAAAACTTATGATATGTTTCAACTCGCCCGCAAGTATAATGATAAGAAAAAAACTCCATTAACTTTATTACCAATTATTGCAGAAATATTTTCCAAAATAAATATGGATGCAGTGGGACCTTTACTTGCATCGAAATCTGGAAAAAAATATATCACTGTTCTGTGCGTGCCTTTAACACAACCAGAAGCTGTTGCAATGGCAGATATATCATTTCCTATAGTTGATTCATTTTTGCAAATCTTTAGTCACATTGACTTTCCTAAAGTGTGTTCAAACTTTGATCAAGGAACCTCCTTCGTCAGTGCACTTACGGTAGAATTTTTGGGCATTAAATTTGTGAGAAGCTCTATTCACCATCCGCAAAGCAATCCTGTAGAACGTTTTCATAGAACCTTAAAAAGAATTCTCTGTGTCGTATGTATCGAAACCGCTTCAGAATGGGAAAGTTATCTACTAGCTGCCTTATTTGCAATTAGAACTGTCACTCATAAAAGCACGTGTGTCACCCCTGCTGAACTTGCTCATGGTAAAAATCTACGAACTCCAGTTACATTATTGTATGAAAAATGGTTGGAACCAGAGAAAAATAGCAACAATGTTGTTGAATATGTTTTTCGGTTAATTAATCGTATGAAAAGATGTCAATAACTGGCAATTCAAAATACGAAGCAAGCACAATTAAAAAGGAAAGCATTGTAGGATCAAAATGCTGTGAAGAGTGAATTCTCATCAGGAGATTTAGTTTTGATTTTAGTAATTAACCGACAAAATAAAAATGCTGTACAATGGAAAGCACTTGGCAAATTAAAGAAGATACCTGATACTAATTATGTAATAAGTTTTGAAGGACAAAATGAACAAAATCTGGTGTATCATGTCAACATGATTTATTCGTAAATATATATGCCGTTAACGGTACACTATAAAAGACCGGAAATAATAAACATGATGCCTGAAGTTGATGGAGAATAACAAATTCCCCGTTTATCATAAAATCCTAATCTTTTGAATTTCTCAGACATCTTAGAAGACGACTACTTGGAAAAAATTACTACCTGATCAAATAGAAACAGAGACTAATTTAGTTAGTAATAGTATTGAGTTGATTACTGGTGATACCATAAGAATAAAACCGCAAAACTTTCACCTCGTCAAACAGACATCCTTAAAAAGAAATTCATAAGATGCTTGATCTTAAATTATTAATCATGTCAAATCAGATTATGATACACCACCCATGATCTTAATTGAATCGACTGCTAAACATCCTTGACCATGTATTGACTATCATAAATTAAATGCTATTACTAAAGACGAATATTTATCTTTGCCTAATATAGAAGAAAGAACAGAATCTATAGCAAAGGCTAAATAAATCACTATCTTAGATCTTGCCCGAGTATATTGGCAGATACCCTCAACAAAGCTCAAAGATATGTTACATTCATAACTAATTTTGGAAGCTTCCGTCTATTACGATTTCGATTAAGACTGAAAAAGTTTCATTTATATTTCTAAAATTAGCAAAGTTATGTCTAAAATTACTATGGGATTGTGAAACATTTTCTCTTTCCATATCTTGATGATATTGCACCTTTTCAAAAACATGGGAAGATCACATTAAGGGACTTTTCTTTGTTTCAGACGGAATAAACAAAGCCAGTTTGCTCCTTAAGCCATCGAAATGTAAGTTAGTCCAAAAACATGTTAAATATCTGGGTCATATTGTAGGGCAAGAATTAAGAACGCCTGAGGAAGCTAAAAGTTCAAACCTTCGAAGATTATCCTCCTCCTAAAACAGAAGTTAGAGCGTTTTTAGGACTGGTGGGATATTATAGAAAATACATCCATTTGTTCTCTTTATTATACTAATAGCATTTCAAATGTTTTTAATAAACATATCGTTATGTGAATTGTTAGTACAAGTTACGTGAAAGTATATATACATTTTCGCATAAACTGCATCCGAGCATTTTTCTGAATGTCTCACTGCTAAAGATGTTGCTAACTTAAATCAAGTCAAGAGGTGTTACTCACTTGAATCAAACCAAGAGGTGTTACTCACTTGAATCAAGCCAAGAGGTGTTACTAACTTGAATCAAGCCAAGACGTGTTACTCACTTGAATCAAGCCAAGAGGTGTTACTAACTTAAATCAAGTCAAGAGGTGTTATTAACTTGAATCAAACCAAGAGGTGTTACTCACTTGAATCAAACCAAGAGGTGTTACTCACTTGAATCAAACCAAGAGGTGTTACTCACTTGAATCAAGCCAAGAGGTGTTACTCACTGGAATCAAGCCAAGAGGTGTTACTCACTGGAATCAAGCCAAGAGGTGTTACTCACTGGAATCAAGCCAAGAGGTGTTACTATCTTGAATTAAGTCATATTTCACTTTATGTAATTCCTTTTTTCCAACACTCCTTGCAAACATTTTATCAAAATGAGCAAAATTTTAATTGTTAATTCTTTTTGTCGGGAATAACATAATATTCTGTTATTTTAGAATTATTTTCAGGAAAATAAAAAGTGTTTTTTCCGCACATAATGCGACGCAGTTTTTACACGAACATATTTTTGATGAAAATTTCGCATCGATTCATCATCACGCTCAAACATAGTTTAAAAGAAGGAAAGAGGGATGAAAAATTATTTTTAGCAAATTATTACCTAATCAGTACTTAACAATGATATTTGTTTGTATAAATAACAGAGGTGTTGTTAATAATTTATATAAAACGTGTCGTTAGATAAACATTCTTTATTAAATATAAAATGCGATTTTTTTTTGTATATTGAAAAACTTAACTATTACTTTTTCTCTGTAAAAAGTAATAGTTACGTTTTTCAATCTCGTTATTGCATGTTAGAATTAGTTTGTATGTTGAATTAGCAGAAAAAATGAATGTGCAATTTTTCTTCTTTACCATGAGCATTGATTTCGTCTGATAGATCACATGAAATAAACCATAAAATACAAAAGCATAATCAGATTTATTTTTGAATGATCTATTCATTAGTATAATTAAAATTATATAAAATAAGGAGAATATTCTTCGTTAAATAAAGTATTCTAATTATAATAATTTAAAACCTCTTTTCGCATCTTACGTAATGTAAACTTCAACAACAATCTTACCTTCATTAAAATTCAACGAGCAATGTAACTTTTTATTTGTATATGTTTTGAAAGAACACGGTTTCTGTTCTTTTCAAATTGTAAAACTATTTATCACGAGTTCTTTTTTGAGTTCTATCTAAGTTGATCTGATTGTTCTGTTGTTCTTGAATTGTTCTGCTTTCTGGAGAAATACAATTCCTCAATAGTAAATTAGTTTCGTCAAAATTTGCTCAAATTGCTGAAAAATACTTTCTCTATATATTCTTTTACTCTACTACATTAACCTAAAATGGAAAAAATTAAACATACTTTATAATTTTGAAGAATTTATTTTCATTTTAATATGAACGAATGATAAACAATCGGTTGAACACATCGTTTGTATTTAAGAATGATTTAATATTATATAGAAAGAATTGCAACAAATTAGTGAAAAACAAATTTTGTAATTATTGTAAATCACTTAAAAATAGAAACAAGAAAAAAAAAGAGGTCAAATTTTTGAAGAAAATTAATATATAAGGATTTTCTTTGTATAATTAGCAATGTTTTATCGAATTCGAGAATAAATGCCTGTTATTGTACTAGAAAATTGAAGCTGTGTTCAATAACTTTATCGATAAATTTTTCAAGAAAATTTAAAATTAAATTATATTATCTACTATCGCAAAAATATATGCTTCAAGTATTCATCTATTTCAATTAAAACCCTGGATTATTTGGTATTACATTTTATGTGAATACATTTTCACTAATGCTGCAAGCATTTTAACTTATTAATTTTTTTGTCTGAATTTAAAATTCTATCATTTTAGAAGAATTTTTATAAAAACATAATTTTTCTACATATTTTTGCATGAATATATTTTCACGAAGTCTTCATAGATCATGTGTCAACAAAAACATGTTCAAAGATGTTTTAAATACAAAAGTGGCATAAAAATAATTTATAACATGCGTTTAGGTTTATAACTAGCACTTGATAATAGTTCTTGTTTACATGTAATTAGAGGATACTATTGTTAAATTTGTGAAATTTGGCACTATAAATAGCATTTTAAATTTTTTAATAAGAAACCGTCTAGTTATAGTACTTTGCATGTCTACTTTTTCCTTGGAAATAGCAAATCTGCAATTGTTTAAAAATACATTTTTTCTGTTCTTTGGAATTGTAACAACATTTATCATTAGCTGCTTTTAGAGTTAGTATACCATAAAAACTGATTTTTCCCACTGTGTTTGATCGATCTTATAAAATAAGCCATAATATAACAAATTATAATGATTTTTTATCATTTTTTTTTTCTAAACAGTCCCAACAAAAATACTTCCTATACAGGACAAACGAAAAATCGTAATTTATTATTCCGTTACGCAATAGATAGGCATTTACTTGACATATTTTTTTCAAAAATATTCATTCTACTTATTCTATATACTACTAAATTTTCATTTTATTTAAAATTATTATTTCAAAAACTTTGTAATTGCTACAATAATTATCATCAACTAATATATTCAAAATTATAATAAACACAGCAAAAAATATTTTTTATCATATTAACTATTCTAATTTCATTATTTTAAAAATTCTTTTTAGTATCTTTAATCATCAAGAAAAATCGTACCTTTGTTAAAATTCCAATTTCAAAGTTTTTGTTCTCATTTGTTTCTTTCAAATAATATTTTCTTTACTTTTGAATAGAAATAATAGCTATCACTGCTTCATTCTTTGAACTCTTTTTTTTTTTGTGACAAATACAATTTCAAAACGCAAATTAAATTTTTCAAAAATTTGCTTCAACTTGGTGAAAAATATATACATTTCTCAGTTTTATTGAGATTGAAAATGGAAATAGTTTTTTTTTTTTTTTTTTTTTTTTTTTTTGTACTTATTCATTTTATCAGCCATTTAAAATAGTAAGCAAAATATTATTTCGAAGCAAATAAAAATCACATCTTTAAATGAACGATGAAAAATGTTTCCATTAAAACGCATTTATTCCATTGCATATCAAAAAAATAAACCATTCTATTACAAAATAAATTTTTAGAAGACAATTAATCCATACGTTGCCACGCAATGGAATATCAATTTTTTATTTTTTATATTTACCAAACGATTGATAAATAAAAGAAAATGAAATTTAGTAAAAACATAATATTAAAAAAAGAAAATTAAAACTTTTAATTCGTTCGCAAACAATTTTTTATTAAATATTTTCTTTTTCTAAAGTTACTTCGATCGTTTGGCAAAAATTAAAATTTGCTTTCAAGTTTACGATTTAATCAAGAGTTTGAGAAAAAAAAAATTATCGTCTGAGTAGAATCCGGTGAAAGCAAACATAAATCTCTCCATTTCGTTGACACGATGCATTTCAAAAAGGACACTATCATGTGCACATATGATTTTTAAGTACTATGATGTAAAATAATATGATATTAGAGAGTTTGTGCATAAAGTTTTTTTTTTTTTTTTTTTTATCGCCTATTTTTTTCTGCGTAGCGCGCATGCTCATAGGAAACATTGCATTATTGCGCATGCATAAAAAAAAAAAAAAAATATTTCACTACTGCGCATGCGATTTGAAAGCTTTTTGATAACGAACGTAAAACGAATATGGCGGCAAAGGATGAAATGATAAGGAATTAGACTAATTATGAAACACGGTAAGTAGAAATTAAACGCTATAGACTTCATTTAAATAAATTAAAATATCTTTTAGATTAGTCTAAGATCTGGTACAAAGAAGAAATGTGTTCATATTTATTATTTAAAATGATAAGAGAAATGGCTTGCTCAGTAAATGAAGTGAAAGAAAAATAAAAATAAATAAAATAAGAGGAATAAAATCAACATATAGAGAGAGCTGAATAAAATATTTATTTATTTAGTATGTTTAGAGATGTGCGCGGACGTTTTTTTGTTTTGTAGGTAGCGTTACGCCATATTCAGGTATGGAGATTAGACATGATTATTCATAGATGGTTGATTGGCTAAACCATTTAGAAGTAAGTAGAGTTTGTCTGCTGGATTGTTAGCAGTTTGTAGTTGGCTCAAAAGATGATCGATAGTGTGATTTCCTGCAAATAGGTTAATAAATTCTTTGAGAATATAAATTATTTTAAAGATATGCGGAATAATTTCATCTAAATTTTAAATTAAAATGGGAGAGTTGGATGAAGCTTTTGGATTAACTGAATTTTGAATAGCATTATTATTATTTCTGGTGACAATTTTAGCGAAAGAGAATTTTCCATTGACTTTGTAAATGTAGTTTTGGTTTACCTGAATGCATTGAGGTGAATTTAAACGCTTTTTTTTTTTTTTTTGTCAAAAAAGAGCATGTCCTTCCCACCATGTCAACGAAATTCTTGAGGATAATTTAACTGGAAACTACCAAATATTATAATTTTTAGTACTTTTCTACGCCATTATCTGTAAAACATTTGAAGAAAAGTAATTCTATCATAGAAAAGGCATTAAAACTATGATAAAAACGAGTTTTTATCAAATTTTCTTGTTTTTAAAGATTTTGTAAAGTTTAAGATAATTTTTATGATTAGGTTTTAAGAACTTTATGATTACTAGATTCTAAATTTTATTCAAATAAAAATATTGTTGTTTTTATTATTAGTTATTCAAATTTTTATCGTGATAATCCAACTACGTTGCTTCCCTCTTTCAGGAACGAAGCGAATCGATGGCGAAAATGACAACGAGTATAGATCGTCTCGCATCGACATTTAGGTTGTCTCGTTTTTCACCCATGGTGTACTTAAATGTGAGGCAATTACTCCTAAATGTCTTCCATTCAACGCCGTCAATGGACTGTTCGGAGCATACAAAATTGGAATACAAGCTCACCGATGTTCAACAACACAAAAGGTATGCATATCCTGTTCTTTGATTTTGGCTGGGGTGATTCATAGTATGTGTAAATAGTCAGGGTCGGATTTAGATGAAAAGAGGCCCTAGGCTATTCCACTTATGAGGCCCTTTCACCTCCCATTTTTAAGTTTGTAAATTACATGAGAGATAATGAAATACATCATTACTGTGATATATATATAAATATGTTAAATGAAACATGTTGTGATTGGTACTAATCTTTATAAAAAATGTGGCACGGATAATAAATAAAGGCTAAATCTTTATAAAAAAATGCGGCACGGATAATATGAGGACCCTTTGATCTTGAGGCCCTAGGCTGGAGCCTAGTTAGCCTATAGGAAAATCCGGTCCTGTATATAGTATACAAAATATGCATTCATAGTATGCAAAATTGAAATACATAAGGCTCACCGATGTTCAACAACACAAAAAGGTATGCATATCCTTTTCTTTGGTTTTGGTTGCGGTGATTCATAGTATGTGTATATAGTATACAAAATAAGTATTCATAGTATGCAAAATTGGAATACAAAGCTCACCGGTGTTCAACAACATTAAAAGGTATGCATATCCTGTTCTTTGATTTTGGCTGCGGTGATTTAGTATTTTGAAATGCATGATGTTCGTTTAATTTGAAAACAGTCTGATTGTGATAGTACAATTAGTAATTAAATTTAATATAAGATTTAAAACAGGGAACTCTGTTGCTTTTCTTGCGGTACGTCTTATTTTATTTATATTTTAATTTTTAAAAATGTAACTAGTCATTTGTTTGAAAGAATTTCAGATTTTGATGAAAGATTGAAATAGAAAACACCATTAGGAAAAGTTTAATAAAAATATAAGCATTTCAATATTAGGAAAACCTTTTTTTATTCAACGTTTTTTATTTTATTGCGGACTAAAAAGATGAAATATTTTGTCAGTAACTTTTTAGCTTGGATGTAGGATCCCTATTTACGTAATTTTGTTTTTATCTATACAAGGGCATCCACACTACGACCCTGGGGCAACTCCGATACTCGAACACTATCAATCCGGCAAGCCACAAGTTCTACATTCATTCATTCATTCGTGATTTAAAAAAAATAAATCATTTCCTTCCAATGCAGGAGGAAATTACGAAGTTACCCACGTAGCATGGTGGCTGCTTCACAAAGAGACTATTAGTTGGGGAAAGTCATTGTTGATACCTGATGCTACCACAAGTTTGAAAGAACCCCTGTCTTGGGGTAGAGAGGATCCCCTTGATTTCTTTTTTGTCCCCCAATTCAATGATGTTTTCCAATACATTAATTTACAATGTTCATCCACAGTAGCGTAACATGGTAACTATCCCTCTCAGTGCTGTACAAAAATTACTGTGGTATGAACCCACGAAGCTGGTTGACTACTACACAAAGAAGACCTGTTAGATAGGAAGATAATCGTTTTTACCAGATACAGGCCGGATTTAGATGAAAAGAGTCCCTAGGCTATTCCACTTATGAGACCCTTTCACCTCCCATTTTTAAATTTGTAAATTACATGAGATAATAAAACACATCACTACTGTGATATATATTAATTTCTTAAATGAAACATGTTGTTTTTGGGTACTAACCTGGCACGGATAATAAATAAAAAAAAAAATTCAGAACACTTATTTAGACATTTATTCTCAGCACCCTATATAGTACTTGTAACAATAACTAATCAAACATAACACACAATATTTACAAAAGAAACAAAATTCAAATAATAAAATCTTTGACTTCGAAAATGAAATATGCAATAAAAATTATCCTATTTTCTATCGAATTAAATGAAATATATTCGATACATTGAAGTTTAAAGCAAATTCAATTCAGATAAATTTATTTCATAATAATTCGCATTTAAAGTTTAAGTATGAATTATTATGAATTTTAAGTTTTAAACTAAACCAAAAATGGAACTTTATTCAAACAAAAATCCAGATCGAAAAAGAAAATATCAAATTGTATATCATATTAAATTTTATGTTAATAGTTATTTTATTTAAGAATTGATTCAATCCAAGTATACATTTAAAAACGAAATAGTAGATTAGAAGAATTTCTTTCTAAACTCTTTCACACCGAATTCTTCGATAAGTTCATCAAAATCTATTTTTCTGTAGGTTTCATTTGATCTTAACCAATACATTTTTATGTTTGTTTATTAGTCATATGTGTAGAATTTCTCCTTATTTTCGATTCAGTGTTTTAGTGTTTACTGTTTTTAGAATAGTGTAATTCTAATTTGGCCAACAATTTGAATGTAGGCCCTCTTGATCTTGAGGCCCTAGGCTGAAGCCCAGTAAGCCTATAGGAAAATTAGGCCCTGCACAAGTCATTTCATTTTGATTACTTTATAAAAGTTATAATATAAGTAACTCATACAAAAAAAACATCTCAAAACACCAGGTCAAGTCAAGACAAAAAATAATTAGATATTTTCATGCAACGTCGAATTCAAAAACGCAATGGGAGGGTTTTTGCACAACGGAAACCACACGCTTTCACTTTACCTGCTATCAAGCGCATAATGTCACTGCGCATGCGCTCATCGGAACTCGGCTATTTATTGGGAAGCGTAAAAAAAAAGTTTTTGCATAAAATCCTATGTATGATTACAAATTCGCCTTGGTTTTTCCGAAATGAGGATATCAGACATGCTCTTTCCCTCCCAAATTTTAAACAATTTGTGTATAAAACTGCCCAAAAATTTTATAATTTCATTCCAAATATTAATAATTCCGTTTTGAATGATCTAAGCAACTATGTTTACGACATTTCTGATTTTAAAAATCGCAAAAGACCTCGCGCTGTTCTGAATATTATTCATTAACGTTCCGATATCCTTCTTTCTTAATTGACCATGCCGTTTCTCCACTGAGTCACAATTTCCCCTGGTACCAATCGTTTCTGTTTGTTTCTAAATTGTTTATCAAAATATTTTTTATTACCTGAACTTGAAATTATAATAATAATATAAAAAAAAATTACATGCCGTTTCTACTGAGTCACAATTTCCCCTCAAGTATTTTTTATTTATTTATTTTTTACCTTATTATAATATTTATTAATTAATAAAAAAATTTCGTAATTTTTTATATTAATAAAAAAAAAAAATTAATTTTTAAATGCATTTAATAATATACTTATATTAATTTTTTTCTATCTAATCAATGCTTTTTCTATCTTAAAGCTTAAGAAATTTCCTTCACTCACAAAGCAGGAGATAGAGGTTGCTAAGCAACCAAGGTTCTCCATTAATCTGACGAATCGTCGCCGAGTTTTTGCATAACGTCCGCTTTCACTACAGATAATTTCGAAACAGCTGCAATACTAGATCTCGAATGCGAGGAGCTGAGTGATGATATAGAATTGCAAATATCCAATTCTCAATAGGAAAGATTTAGATCTAGTAAATATAGATTTTAATCATTTTCTCAGAGGAAATTTAACTTCTTTTTACTATATGTTTGTAAAAAAAAAAAGCAAAATATGTCTCATATACATAAAATTGTAATCCACTTGCTAATTGCTGTTCAATAGCACAATCAGACAGCTCCATATTTTTGAATAAATCTTCAAATATTCATAGAATATTAAGAATTGTATAATTTTTTAAATCTTTCTACTTATACAATTGTAATAAATGTTTAATTCAATTTGTTTCACAATTCTGTTCTTAAAATTACTTATTATTTTTCATTCTTGTATGAATTTTTTTTTCTACTAAGAATTTTAAATATTATTCATTTAAGAACAAATATATTATTTATTCATTTAAGAATAAAAATGAAATGTTAAAAAGAAATAAAGTATAAAAAAACAATGCAAAGAATAAAAAAAAGAAAATAACATTTCTATTTGCAGCTGCTTTGTTATGACTAACATTAATGTTGTTTTTATCTCAATTTAAACAATTCCATCTCCATCTAAAGCATCATTCATTTCAATCAGAGAGTGTGGAAATAAAAGCTTGATTAAAGTTAATTCTATTTAAATTATTCCCTGAAGATACATAGCTTTATCTTTAGATGTATGTAATGATTTAAATAATGTATTTAAATAATGTTAATATTTGTACTATTGTTCCCCAAAAGTAAGACCAATTATTTAAAAAAAAAAAAAAACTCTTTATTTATTCTTCAAATTTATTTCATCGCCTTCAAAGTAATCTCCTCCGGACATAATGCACTTATGCCAACTTTTTTTCAATCCTCAATGCATGCTAAAAAGTCATCGGCAGGGATGGCCTTCAAAGCGCGCGTCGATTCACGCTGAATCTCTTCAATCGACTCAAAATGGTGTTCACGGAGTGGTCTTTTGAGTTTAGGGAAAAGCCAGAAGTCGCACGGTGTGGATACGATATGGGTTTCATTTTTGGCGAAAAAGTCACGAAGAATCAATGCAGTGTGAACTGGCGCATTCATTATTTTCGGTACCAATAGAGATTTGACGCGTTTGTGGCCCAAAATTGGAATTGGTCGATCCTTTAGAAATTCCAACATCATCGGCAAGGTCTCTAATTGTAAATCGACGGTTTGCAAGCACCAAATCTTTAATTTTTGGACGTGAGCTTCGTCGGTTGAGGCTGATGGTCGACCAGAGGGCTCTTCGTCTTCAACACATTCTCTGCCTTCTTTGAACTGTTTATACCACTTCTAAACATTTCTTTTCGATACAGGAATGCTCACCGAATGCCTTCTGCGACATTCTATACGTTTCCGTAAACAAAGTTTAATGCAAGTTCTCTGCTCAATGAATTCAGACATTTCAAAAATCGTTGGAATCACTTTTAGCGTCTCACAAAGCCAAGCGTAAATCAAACACTAATGAATATTTTGAAGTCAAATTTCACACAGATATCAAGGACAGTGCCAGCAACCTAAAAAAGAAAAAAAATTGAAATTCCATAAGCCCCGGGAATTTTAAATTGTAAGTTGGTCTTACTTTTTTTGGACACAGTAGTAATATAGAATTTGCGATCAGTAAAGAGATAATATTAGAAGAAAGACTGGAAGTGATTGAACTAAAGTGAACTGGAAATTATAGTGATTTGAGGCTTAGATTCCATTTAGAAGTAGAGTAAGGATACTTGTATTTTCCATTGAAATGCGTCAAAATAGTTTGTGCCTTGATGAGTGGATTTTCATGGGTAGCAATAGTATTGAGAAAGTTTTGTAATATAGTTGTCAATAGAATCAATATTTAAATCTTGATAGATTGTAGAGTTACGGATAAACTAGAGTACACCAGTGATGTTACCGACACCATATCAGTCTATATGCGTTCGGCAGACACACCACGTCCATAAATTCGAATCCCCGTCTTGATGAACTGATCTCTTGACCGTCTGGCACGAAGTGTTTTTATGACCAATTAAAATACTTCCCAGAAATATCCCCTTCACCCGCAGCTGTGATAAATTACCTGCACCCACCGGAAACGGGTCATTCCATTGGGCATATCCGATACCCATCCGTCAGGTGCAGAGACCAACAAACACCTCCTTTCAAGGGACGCACACAGAATATAACATAACACATGAACTATATGATATTTATATAAAATTTTGCCTTAATTAAAAAAACATATTTACAAAAATATATTGCTCCTATTGACATGACACTTTATCAGCTAAAACTGTGATAAATTTTCGCTTGACGGCAAAAATATCTAATATATATATATATAAATTTGTTAGCAATCTACACTCAAGAGCCAAAACATTATGACCACCCCTACATTTTGCAATGAACTCGCCTGGATGACGTGGAAGGCACGTGATCAGGTGGAAGTGGTATTTAACTGCTGCTGGAGAGTCTGAAGAATCATTCTTTCATTTACTTCTGTGTGTGATGGGAAAGGCTGCGGATCTAAGCGACTTTGAAAGAGGGCAGATTGTAATGGCTCGAAGGCTCGGAACAAGTATTTCGAAACTGCACGACTCGTGGGTTGTTCGCGATCTACAGTTGTTAATACTTATGCAAAGTGGATGAATGACGGTGAAACCAGCAGTAAACGACATGGTGTTGGACGTCCACACGCCATCAAAGGAAAAGGTCGTCGGAGACTGTCTGGCATGGTGAAGCAAAACCGGAGCCAGACAGTGGCTCAGCTGACAGCCCAATACAATGCAGGGTCAAGTAGAATAGTATCGGAGCTCACTGTTCAGCGGACACTGTTGGATATGTCGCTACGCAGCAAACGTCCCACTCGTGTGCCTTTGCTGACCAAGCGTCATCGCCAACTGCGCCTGCGCTGGGCCCGGAACATCGTGACTGGTCCATGGACCAGTGGGAGAGAGTTGCATGGTCAGATGAATCACGGTTTGTCATTAATCACGCCGATGGCCGTGTCAGGATACGCCGTCTTCCAGGCGAACAGTTGCTCCCTCAATGTACAGTAGGTCATACACAGGCCGGTGGCGGCGGTATTATGCTTTGGGGGACGTTCTCTTGGGCGTCTCTGGGACCCGTGGTTGTGGTAGAGCAGACCATGAATGCTACAGGGTATCTGAACATCATTGCAGACCAGTTGCACCTTTACATGGCCTCTGTTTTCCAGAAGGAAATGGAATGTTCCAACAGGATAACGCCCCTTGTCACAAGGCTAAAATTGTGTTGGAGTGGTTCCAGCAACATGATGCTGAATTCCAGTTAATGTCCTGGTCGCTTAACTCACCGGATTTTAATCCGATAGAACACATTTGGGATGTCCTGGGACAGCAGCTCAGATTTCAAAGACCACCAATTCGCAATATCTCAGATTTGCGTGACCGTTGCTTAAACATCTGGTACAATCTGTCTCCGGCCATCTACCAAAGGACTTGTGGCATCCATGCCAAGGCGGGTTGAAGCTGTGTTGCGCGCCAAAGGTGGGCCAACTCGTTATTGACAGGTGGTCATAATGTTTTGGTTCTTGAGTGTATGTACCCATAAACTTCGTAGAAAATTATCATTGAGCGCCAGCTTTTATTTTGAAACTGAAATTTAAATTGAAAATTGGTTTTACTTTTTGGGCACGGTAGTAAATATTTCTGTCGACTAATTACTTACTTAAATTTTTGTAAATCCTCCTTTCTATGATTTTTCAATTCCTTCTATTAGCTCACACTCTCCCTATATATATCTTGTCCAAATTTTCAATCGTTAATAAAATACTTTGTAGTCATCCACTCAAGTTCAAATACATTTTTTTTAACTTGTAGTGGATGACACTGGATGTTAATACAGTTTTTCGAAATATTAATTCAGTAACTAAATTTAATTAATTAATTTAATTTTTTTTAGATTTAAGTT
This sequence comes from Caerostris extrusa, assembly GCA_021605095.1. Lineage (NCBI taxonomy): Eukaryota > Metazoa > Arthropoda > Arachnida > Araneae > Araneidae > Caerostris > Caerostris extrusa. Next base: position 109,890 of record BPLR01021525.1, read on the forward strand.
GCCTATATCTACCAATAGATGGCGCCAGATGAACTTAAAAAAATAAAGGAAAATTATTTATAAAGGACTTTCTGCAATACAGTGACAAAAAGTAGGAATCGACGTAAAAATTTTTTTATATATATTGTTTTTCCTGCAAACTTGAAAGAATCACCACCGTCAGTGGTGTTATTACATTTTTAATGAAATAAACATACAAGTTTTTAAATGTAACTTCGTGGACTTTATCAGCTAAAAGTGCGATAAACTTTTCGCTTGACGCCAAAAATATCTATTATATATATATATTTGTTGACAATCTATGCACCCATAAACTACTTCATAGAAAATTATCATTGAGCGCCAGCTTTTATTTTGAAACTGTGACTGAAATTTAAATTGAAAATTGGTATTACTTTTTGGGCACAGTAGTCAGGGCCGGATTTTCCTATAGGCTAACTAGGCTTTAGCCTAGGGCCTCAAGATCAAGAGAGGCCTACATTCAAATTATTAGCAAAATTAGAATTACACTATTCTAAAAACAATAAACACTAAATTGAAAATATGGAGAAATTCTACACATATGACTAATAAGCAAACATAAAAATGCATTGGTTAAGGTCAACACGTTCGGCTCATTGGGTCTGTTCGCTTGTATATATTAGATTGCACCAAAGCATAGTTCATTGGCAAATATTGACGTGCTTTATGCTACTAAGCTCTGGTTTGTTCTTGCATAAATAAAGTGCATATTGGAGCAGACCTATTGATATACGGACGTTCGGTTATATTCGTATTATTTCGATAATATGAAATGCGTGTTAATGTTATTAGAAAAGATTCTTATTTTAGGATTGCGTACACGATCATTTGATTCTCTTGTACTATATATGGTGCCGAGAATAAATGTCCTCTACTTTTTTTTTTTAAAATATGTGGTACGGATAATAAATAAAGATTATACCAATCACAACATATTGATATAATGAAATACATCATCACTGTGATATATCTCTCATGTAATTTACAAACTTAAAAATGGGAGGTGAAAGGGCCTCATAAGTGGAATAGCCTAGGGCCTCTTTTCATTTAAATTCGACCCTGACGGTAGTAAATATTTCTGTCAACTAATAGCTTACTTAAATTTTTGGAAATCCTTTCCATGATTTTTTTTTTTTTTTCATAAAAGCTGGCACATTTTTTCGAAATGGATGGAAGTCTACTAATTGTGTAAAATTGAAAAAATAATAAACAAAAATGCCATTTTTTAAATTTCCATTAAGTATTTGCATTTCCCATATTTAAAACACTAGTTTTAAATATGGGAAGACTTTGGTTTAACAAGATTGTAACTTTGGTTACAAGCTATATTTGAAATTTGTGTATATGGGATTCATTATATAGGTTTGAATTAATTGCACTGATCATATGGATTTCAAATTGGCAGACAAACTATTTTGCACTAAAAATTCCATTCGAGCCAGATTTTCTCAGGGATATCATTTTTGAGAAAATCTAATAAAAATTGTATAATTAAGGATATCCCAGTTTTTGGGCGATTGTATTGTATTTAGGTTCGTGACGCCCTTATATATATAATAATAATGGATTCGAATTATATATATTTTTTTGATATGACAACTTAACTACCATACAGACATAGATATAATCAAAAAATAAAAGCAATTTATTCTAATTAATCATATAATATATTTGTTTCTTGCTTTCATCCGTGCGAAAGTATTAATGACATCCTCATTCTTAACTTTTTATGCGATTTTTTTTTTTTAAGTTTTTAAGTAACCGGACAAAGGTATAATATTTTGTGTTATAATGACGAGTAAACAAACGCTACGTTTAGAATTTATGAAAAATCTAAAAATCAATAGATAAATGCTATACTTAACGAAAATTTTTTTAGTACCTATTTGTTAGATGTTTTAAATTTTACTACTTACACGATTAATTATTTTAAAAAATAATTCCACCCTTTAAATATTGACATCTTGAGGTTGTCAAAGCAAACAAAAAAAAACATTAAAATTCAGTCTTACAGTTGGTAAAAAACAAAATCGATTTCAAATTTTTGGCGTCCCTAAAAATTTGCCGCTCTAAACCTGATTTAGGCTTAAATCGGGCCAGTGATTGTATAAGAATGATTTTCAAATGGAATTGATTGCATGTTAAAATGCATTTATAATGCAAAACATGGATCGAACATACACAAAATTTGGCAAGAATTTTTTATTCTACACTTTTAAAAAGTATCACAAATTGATTCTATGAATATATACATATTATATACATATATGACATGACGACATCAAAATTCACATGTTACAACACACAGAAGCCATCAAATGTTTTCTGAATATAAAAGACTGAGCAAGTGCATGGGGCAACTCTAAAATTCAATAAAAATATAAAGATTTAATGAAAAATAACAACTCATTGAGTAACTTAGCTTATCAAGATGTTTTCAAATATCTAAATAATTATACATACATAAATAGAACAAGATTTAATTATATATTGCTTTCTCTCTGACAGTTCTCATATAAAAGAAATCATTAAACAAACATCACCTGCTGTGACTAAGCAGTAGGTGGCAATTTAATAAGGTGTTTCATTACTTCAATTTTTTTTTATTAGCTTCATTTATGAAATGTAACTTGTTTTCAAACTAATAATTTTAAGCGGCTAGACTGAAATTTCTTTTATAGTAATAATTTTTCCGATAAAATTCCTATTAATGAGGAAATAAAAAGATTAAAAAATTTTACACATTAAAAAAATAATAGAAATATTCTTTCTTGACTGCATTTAAATTGTAAATAAATTGGAAGTTAAGGCCTTAAGCGACAAGTTTTTTTTTTTTTTTTTTACCTGTTCATATTGAATTAAAGGAATGAAGCCAAGTGAAATTCCAATTACTTTGATGACAAGAAATATAAAAGCTCAGCAAACGGTCTTCATTAAGTAAAGTTTGAACTTAAGAAGTATTGTATAACCTAATCAAGAAATTACGCCACACTAAAATTAAAGGCATTAGACAAAAGTTCAAAATATTTTTCCCAGAATTTATTTAAATACTTTTTGTAAAAGGAACTTGCAGATTTAAAGATTATTATATTTCTGCAATTCCGAATTTGTTATTTTCTTTGAAGACTTCAACAAAATATCGAATAAGTACATTCCTTTGTAGAAGCAAAAAGAGAAAAATATTTGTGTTGTTTCTTAATATTGAATCTTTAAGTATAACTTCCAATTAATATCAACAATTTAAATGCAGTCAAGAAAAAATAATGGAAATATTTTTTTAATGTATAAAATTTTAATCTTTTTTTATTTCGTCATTAATAACAACGTTATCGGAAAAATTACTACAAAAGAAATTTCAGTCTAGCCGCTTAATGCCACAATGCTGTAGGTATTCGACAGTTAAAAGTTGGTTAACATATAACATTCTAGTACAAGGTGCTCAGACTTGTGATAGACCATGTTTCTCTTAACATCTTGGCATGAACAAGCTTTAAAAATTAAGTAAAAAAATGCTTTGTATCTCACCTGTACGTTTTTATTAATCATAGAAAATATTAGTGTTTTGTCCACAAAGGAAGAAGAGAGAAAATAAACAAAATACAGTAAAAAAAAAAGTTTCATTCATTAAACTTTAATTTTAGAAAGACAAAAAAAAAGTATCACTAAACTGCAAAAGAAATTAAAGCAAGCATTTAATTTAATATTGAAAGCATTACCATCCAAAATTAAATTGTTTTCATACATACAATCATTGCTTTATATTATTTTTTGTTTGACATTCAGTTTATGGTAAACTAGAATTTCTGATGAAATTTATCAATACAACATTTGCATTATTAACTTCATAATTCATTTAAAAAATTGTATGGCAATAATAAAATGTTTTCTCATTTAATAGCAGAATTTCAACTCGCAACAATGCTACTATCAATGAAAATTAGAATTTATGAACTCCTTATAGTTGCTTCTATAGTTTATTAAATAATTATTTAAATATATAATTTATTTTTACAACAAAAATTTGAACACATTAAAAAAAGCCCAAGCACTTTTTTTCACTTTCATATAATTCAACACCAGAGATTTACGACAAATTTCATATGATATGAATGATTATTTCAAAGAAACTTTTCAGTAAACAAAAAATATAAATATTGACTAGGTAGGAAATCTGGAAAGGAATTATTTCTGTAACCGAAGATGTATAGTATAATATAATTCTTCAGATATAAAGTAAACTGTAACAACTAAATGCATATATTACATTCCTGAACTTATTAACTTTCTGCAAGAACAAAATGCAACAATTCCGTAAAAAAAAGATATACAGTAAACACTGGAATATTTTATACTTTATAATGAGCAATACTTTTAGCACGAAAAAAATATACCATATTTATAAAGAAAAAAAAAATTTTTTTTAACAATCATTTTACTGCTAAAAAATATTGTTATTATAATGTTTTAAATAATAAAAATTAAATAATATCCCCAAGTAAGAAAACAACTGCTTTTAGTAATAAAGCAGATCTGCAATTTAGTATGGAGATGGCATTATATGACAATATTGCATATAATTGAAAAAAATTTAAATTCACTTTTTATGCACATTATGATTAGAATGATAAAATAAAACAATTTCAAGAAATAGAAGAAACAAAATAATCTGCACAGACAGATGTGCAATATAAATAAAATGCTAAGTATAATATTCTTTAATACAGGTGTTAAATAATTGTAAAAACTTTATAGGCACTTGGAAGAACAGTTCAAAGTTATTGCTTTACTTTAATGTACTTTACTGAAAAAACATTTTCAAAAATCTATATATCAAAACAGAAAAAAATATATATAAAAAAAACTTATTTGTTAACCATTGTAAGTTAATAGCAACCAAAATAAAAACTAAGTGATTATTTAAATGTTAAAAAAAATCATTTCAATATAATATGCACTTAATATTTTTTGGTTTATGAATGAAATCACATTTGTCACAGGGAGTAAAATACTAAAAATATCAAAAATGAAAGGCTATAATAAACATCGAAGCTCTATTACAATTGATCACGAATAAACAGCGACAGAAAAACTTTACATAATCAAACAATCCATATAATTCAACAAATATGAAATTCTGCTTTATCCTAACATTGACTTGCATTCCATTTTATGTCTGGCATGCCAATAACTTTTCTAAAGGGTAAAAAGAAAAAAAAAATTAAATTCAAGTTATTTGAATAAAAATGAGCACATAACTTTCTTTTACTAAAATGTTTTTCAATGATTTTATGTTAACTTTAATAAGATTCCATTAATTACTGTTAAATGAGATTTTCTTCAAATATTTAAAAATTACAAGAGGCACAAGATTTATTTTTATCTAATGTAATGGTCTCCTCTCCAAACTTTTTAGTTTTAAGGTCCACAGTAACTCTCTCAAGGGGTAAAAATCCAGCTAGCAACTCATACCAACATACAGTAGTTTTGAATTGCAGGCAAATTTTTTGTTTTGGAACTATCCAGAAATGAAAAATACATATCTTTGAAATACCGGCTGAAATCTCAGCAATTGTTAAATTTTTTTGTTTAACATATGCAACAACTTGCGTTTATTTTCCTATTGAATGAGCCATGTGGGAATTATTTACTGTGAATTAATCAAGGATTGCAGTAGCAGCTTTTTCTGGATATATATCTTCTAATTTATTTAAAAACACCAGTTTGCCAGTAAATCCTGTGGCTTAAAGAAAAATATTGCAGAAAATACATTAACTGAACAGTCTAACAAAAATCAATACCTAAAATGGTTCTCTGGCCTACAGAAATTTCAGATACTGCTGAGCTGTTATTTTTCATAAGAGGATTAAGGTAGAGCTTCTCGATGTTCATTGCATTCATGGCACAGCCATCAAAGATATTTTTAAAGAAGTTAATGGAATTTATCATTTTATACAGATTTAACTAAACATATGATACACCTTGATTTAAAATTATAAGCTTCTGCTTGATTAATACACTTCTTTCAGTAGAAAATTGCTTCGTTTAAATTCAAAGTGCAAAGTGCACAAAAATGTTTTGCTCATTTCAATATATGCCAAATATTCAGTTGGCAGACTGACTGATTTGAGAGCTTTAAAAATATTTACCAAGTCTTGTTTTTCAGATTTTGATGTTATTGCAAATGACATCCAAGATTTTTCAAAATCCTTCTAACATTCTTGTAGAAATTATTAACGTTCTTACATAGGAATACTTATCCCTGAACTTCAAATGTAAATTGATTTGTATCAAAGCAATATTATCACAGAAAAGTATTCATTGCTGAAATTTTATAAGTCTTCTGCACATACAGTTTGGTTAGTTAAATTAATTTTCTTGTGACTTCTTTCAGAACTACTTGTATTTGATTGAAAAAATATTCTCCAAAATGAAATTAAAAAAAAGATTAGCCGATGAGTATTTGTAGTCACTGTTAATACTTTCCACTAGTAAATTTGATCCACAGTGGCAAACAATTGTCAGTGTAAAGTTGTAACAATACAAGTGCCATTAATCATAATTATACCATCTAATTTCAATATTTGAATTATCTATGTACGTCACTTATTGCAAAGTTTTAGGATAAATCTCTTATAATTGATTTCAATTAAAATGATCGACTTCACTACGTCAGTTACTGTATTTCTTAATTGGTCCTTACATAAAACCTTTGATTATTTTGTACAATTTACTTTCATAATAAGCTGTGGCAGGGTGGATTGATGGTGCTCAGTGGCCAACAACGGCCCCTCAGACAATAGTATGGATATCCCTGATCTAATGCAATGCAAATAGAAATTTAATAATTAGCAATATTTTATCCATATTGCACATATTGGTGGGAACATATTTTGACCATGAAAAGGATTTTTTTGGTTTTTTTTTTGCATATATGTAGTCATTCTACTTTTCAATTTAAAATTTAAGGTACGTTATACTATTTACAAGTTAGTTCGGGCAATTTATCAGAAACTACATCCTTGATAACAATATATTTTATCTAATAAATCCTGGTTTCACAAAAGATGCTTGTATTGGTTCCACTCATTAAAAATTAAAAACCAGATAGATTACTAGAAAAGAAGAAGAAATTAGCTTTAAAACTTACAGCACAATTTGTGTTGCAGTAAGCAACTTTCGCACACTGCTTACAGCGAAGTGTGGCTGACTTTCCACAAACAGCACAAAACATATCAGAAGCCACTTCTTCCTACAAGTAACAAAATAAAATTCATTGAACAGATGAAAAAGATTGTTGCTTACATACTAATATGGTAAACAATTATATTCAGCAAAAGCATTGAAAATTAATTTTAAATTTCCTTATTCCTTTCATAGTATATTAGCACAATATGCTATTGATGATGCAGATCTATGTAAAAAAAATATGTACAAAAGAAAACCTACATGCACAACATTATAAATAATGATATAGAAAATGAAAAGCCCCATAATAGCATATAATTAATATCCTGAAATAAGAATTACATTTAAAAATCAAAGACAATAACTAGCTGTTACAAATGAATTCATTTCCTTTCATTTAAAAATCAGAGAATAAAATTCATAGAATTAGCATTGTTGAGAAATTCTTAAGAGTTAAGATATTAAAATTAAAAATCTTAAGATTTGCTCAATAATACTAATTATATATTAAATTATGACTATACACATTATGTTGTCTAGAAAGTATTCACTACTGTTGTATTTTTAAATTTTCTATGGGTTATAATTTTTGTTATTTCAGGAATCATCTAAATTAAATACCACAATTATAGTTTAGTACATATATATAGTTTAAACTAACCTCAATGTCATTTTTTTTTTTGTCAAATTCTCATAATGATTAAAAAATATTAGTATACAGGGCAGTGTGATATATTAAATTGAATCTTAATAGATTTCAATTTTTTTTTTTTGTTTCATTAAAAGATCAGTATTGAAAATATTAAATATATATATATATATATATACTGCACAATATCAGCAATAGATAATACAGCAATTTTACCAAGATCCTGAAGAAATAAATATATTTTTAGCTATTTTTTTCTAAGCAATTTGAAAGCAAACCAGCTCAGTTAATTTTTACAGAAATGAGGTTAAACTTGTAATAAAAAAATTAAATATTCAATGTACTTGTAATAATATTTAATAGTTTATAAAAATATTTAGAAGTTTAAGTAGATAATTCTAAAATATTAAAAAGGGAATATTTTAAAAAATGTACATTATATTAAAACACTCAAACATTCAAATCTAAAAAGTTAAATAAAATGTCAGGGAATAAATTTCTTTACATAACCTGGTTATGGATAAGAACAATTTCATCTTTTTAAACAACTACTTCAAATTAATTTTAAAAAAAGAATTTATGGATTAGGAAATTAGATTAAGAAATAGTGTTAATCTGTTTTAATAAAGCAATAAACCAAAAACTGAGGAAAGCAAATTACATTTTTTAAAAAAATCCCCCTAAATATTCATCAGATAACCTAATGTATAAATATTACACTTCAAACACCATCAAATACTTACAGATCAAAGAGTGCTTAAAGCCCCTCCAGTTTTCCAAACAATCACTATGCAGCTATTTCATTATTAAAACCGAGTTATCTGTCATATCAATTCTCTGTCATTATTTAATTCACGGGATTTGAAGAAAAAAGAAGCACTAATATGTTTTGCTACACTTTGACACACAATAATACACATAACAACTTCCACTCATATATTTGGAAGGAACAAAGATTCATTTCCCAGAAATTGACAAAATTTTCTTTGATGCAATTTCTAATAAGCCTTACATTAATCATAGAAGGAAATTAAAAGAAAAATGAAGAAATCACATGCACTGCTCAGTGTAAGAAAAGTTGCTCAATATCGCAGTTTATCTGTTCCAGCACCCAGAAGGTAAGAGAATGAAATAAAGGTGTATATGCATTTCCCCCTTGATAACTGGACCAACCAAAAAATCAGCTTCTGATGATGCATTCATTGGGACCTCTGTATTTCAAAAGAAGAGAACCTTAAAGAGGAAATTAAGAAGACAAGAAAAATTGTCACTCATTCGTGAAAAGAATTATGTACAATTTTTTTCTGTACATGTTTCGAAGATGAGTATTAAATGAACAAGATTAAAAACATTATACAGATTATAATGAGAAAAAAAAATTAGAAAGAAATTGCATTCATTTTTGAAGCAGGAGTGCCCATTGATAACAATGTTAAGTAATTCATACAGGGTGGTTATAATTAAGTGACCCTATTCAGATCCTGTTCTGTTTAACGGATTTCAATGAAACTTGGTATATGGACCATGGGAAAAAAGATTTCTGCAATAAATAATAATAAAAAAAATCAAATTTTGATCACCAGATTGCAATTTTCAGCAAATTCCTTATGTAAATTAGTCAAACCTATAAAGAGACTTGCAGTCATTGCCAGAAAATCATTCTGCATACCTTTGTCATCGTTAACCCTGCCTTTACAGAAAAAGATCGAGCTTTACTGGTAAAATTGTTTTATCAGAACGGCAGCAATAACTTAGCTGCGCTGCGTGAATATCGTTATTTAAAGGGATTGCAAAATGGGTCCATGTCGAAGAATGGTTTGAAGAAGATGGCTATGAAATTTGAAGTGACTAGAGACTTGGGTGTGCTGCCAGGAAGAGGGCAGAAATTGGTTGCGAATGAAACTATAGTAGTCACTATTGCTGTGATTGAAAGAGCCTCCACTTCCAGCTATTCTTCAGCAAGTGCTCGTGAGTTGGCGATTTCGTGGTCGACAGAACGAAAAATTCTGTGATCCATTTTAAAATGATATCCGCATAAGATCCATTGGTGCAAATACTACAACCTCAAGACCACCAAACATGCTAAGTATTTGCTTGCCGATTTTTGGCGAGAATGGACGTTAATGACAAGTGGCCTTGGCAAATTCTATGGTCAGATGAGGAGCACTTTTCTTTAGATGGAGCTGTGAATAATCAAAATTGTCGCATATGGGGTGCTTCACCTCGTAATGTCCTGCACCAGCAACCACTTCTTTCCGATTACGTGACTGCATGGCGTGGATTTACTGATTTTATCCTCGAACCGCTTTTCCCGAACTCCGAATCCTCAAGGTCCTAAACGTGCCCTGTTACCAGTGCACGGTACAGTTAACTCCTTCGCCAACAGGTCATTCTTGCTTTACAAGAACGGCAATGTTCGCAGTCCACTATTTTCATGCAAGATGGAGAACTCCTCAGATTATCTGAGTTGAAATCCAACATTACATGCCATGTTCCTGAAGTCCCTCTAGAGTTTCTTCGCGCTACCATTGAACACGTTATAATGCGCTTTCAACATGTAATTTATGTCAATGGAGCACACGTTTTGCATATTCTGTACTTGAATAAATTTAAATTGTTTTGACAAATTCTTTGTCCTTCGTCAGGCGCCACAATTTCCTTTGGTGATCAAAATTTGAACTATTTTTTAATTGCAGAAATTTTTTTCCCCACAGTCCATATACCATGTATACCAAGTTTCATCAAAATCTGTTAGGCAGAACGGGCTCTCGAGAGGTCTGAATAAGGTCACTTTAATTATAACCATCCTGTACAAAGATTAAAAATAACATTAGTGTTACTAAATTTGCAGACTTTAGAGGTAGAAAATACATTTCTCAGAAAATAAATTAGTTAAAATTAAATTAGTTAAAATTAAGTTAGTTAAATAATTGTCAATTTTTAATCAATAAAAATGACTGATTAAAATATTTTAAAAGAAAAAAAGTTGTATATATAATTGAAAACTCAAAATTATATTGCACTAATTACTAATGTAACTTTATTTTCACTACTGTGATTCAATGAAAATTCCTTTCATTAATAAGCTAGGAAAATCTATTTCAATTAAAAAGGATCTTTATTAATATAGTGATTATATTTTGAATTGCTAATATTTTACTGCTAACTAATCCGTAAAAATTGCATATGATAAGAGCAAATTACTTCAAATATTAATTAAATAGTTTCCAAACATAAGGAGAGAACTTTTTATTTTTGTTAACACCATTAACATTCACATTGGAACATATATACTTTCATTATGAATTATGATTTGAAATCATGAATAGTTAGCACATTTTTACTTCTCTGAGTATTAGTTTTAAAAAATATTGTAAAAGTTAAAATTCTTCCAAAATAGCTGGGAGAAAGAGTCTAAGAAATAGGAGAAACTCTGCCAGCAAATTAATAAGCAGATCTTCTGGCTATGAAGCGTAAAATATCATAATTTTGTAGTAGTATTTTAAAGTAATTCATACAATTAGTTTTAAAGCTTTTTTTTTGTTTTTAACTATTAAATGACAAAATATTGAAATCTGCCAAATTACATTTATCATAATTTTTTTAACTAATTTACTATTTTTAAGGGAAGTTCAATCAAAATATAATTACTGATTTGAAAATTCTCAAAAATATTTTTTATAAGCGTTTTTAAATATATTCTTTAAAAATTACACATTTACAAATATTTTGGGTGTTTATTACATAGCGCTGAATTTAAAATCCTTTTTTTTTTCTATGAGAAACAAAAGTTCAATTTTCCTTTATATTTATGTTTCAGTTAAAACTAACATCATAACTTTTTTAGCAATTTATCTTCAAAAAATAGGAAGCATCCAATATATATATTCATAAGTAACAGTCATTTTTATCTAGATTCTGTTGTTTCAAATATTTGCAATGTGAAAATTTATTAAAATAAATTAATTAAATACCAAACTAAAAAAAAATTTATAAAGCTGATAAAATTCCTTTCTTAAAAAACCTTCATGTGTTCAATTTGTGAACTTACATTCTTTTTATGATATTTGTAAATTAGATTGATATAGCTTTTTTAAAAAAATAATAATGCATGTATTATTACATAATGCTGATTTAAATGAGACAAATTACAATCAAGAGCACCCCTGCTAGCGACATAAAATTATTTCACAAGTATCATATTCATAATGACAAAAGTTACCACATTCATAAAAAGCGCACATATTATTAAAAAAATATGAATGATAACAATTAATATTGAAGTAACAATGCCTGAATTTGTATAAAAATACAAGAATTTAAGTGAAACAATTTTAATAATTTACACCAAACTTTAAAAGAAATATATTAAGATGGGGGTGGGAGGAAAGCATGTAACAAACATATTTATAAATATCACATAGTTTGTGAAACCCACTAATATGAAATAAATTTTAAGTAGATTTTCCTTTAATAAATTATAAATACTCTAGTTTCTAAAAATTCAGGAAGAATCCAAAAAATTGCAATGGATTTTTACAAAACTTCGCAGACATTCATACTGTGCTTTACAAATCAGATTCCAAAGAAAACAATGCTCATTTTCTGGATGGTAAATACACAAAACGAAAATATAGTATACAAGTCAATGTGTGATCAACTTCAATATGAACTATGATAGCCTCTAATATTTATACGGGCAAAACAAGGCTGTTCCTTGTTCAAAATGTTTATTAACTCTGTTGACAGGAAAGCTTATTATTGTATAAAGCAGCAAAGTCTCCAAAAGATTACAGAAGTTGATTTTCTTAAAGCATCCCAAACAATATGCAAAATACTCTCCTCGCGAAGACAATTTATTATCTTATAGGATGAAACACCAATTATATTGCATAATGGCAAACAATTGGATCGAGAATGTGATGTTATATAATTGAGAAATAACAGTGCCTCTTAGGATGATATATAATTCAGTACAGTAATCACAAGACATATCTCTCCATATACATATTTTACCATCAAATCTGGTATCATGAATATGACTTGGATAACAGTGGGTTCCTGGTTCCCAATAGACCAATATTTTCCTTGAATTGCAAACAAAATCCAGATATGTCGGTAAATAGTACAGGTTTCCATTAACTTGTATTCTAATTAACATGGGTATGAGAACAATTACTCATTTCATAGTGATTTGAGAGTGCAGGATGCTTCAGAATCGCAGTTGATCTGGATACTAATTTTTTAGTAGTAGTAGCGACCAAAGAGAATCTTGCGTGGGTGCAACGGTGGTGGTGGCGGCGGTTTTATGTCACCTAGTGATTAACTGTGAATGGCAGTAATCTGCAATTGCATCTATAGGTCCCTACTAGAAACCAATTCCTGTCTATGAATTATATCTTTCTATATAGAACGGTACTTGCGTATTAACGATACCTTGGCGACAGTTGCGCCAATAAAGCGCACACGCGCCAACCGCAGCTACAGATTTGGCGGTTTTAAGTGGCGCCAATCTACACTTAAAATTTTTGTTCCAAATAATAAAATATATAAAACACTTCATTTAAAATCAAAACGCTTTTTCAAAATTCAAAACACTTTCATCAATTTCCACAATGCAATCTGGTCCACCTACCTTCTTTTTTGGTTTATTCTCCATATCCAAGACACATAATTCACGCATGTAATTGTTCCAATCTATAACAGTTTTATCCGATAAATCAAGTTGCTTTTCACAAAAATTTAATCGACGTCCAACTCCTCGCACCAGCAGTATATGAATCTCAAAGCTGTACAAAATGGAATTCTGCTTCCCTCAAACCAGTTGTCTTTTCTAAGTCCCACACGATAAGCACACTGACTGAAATTGCATTTCCAAAACTTACGTTTACCAAAAATAAAGTTTCATGTCATGGGAATTGGGACATTTTCGTTGTTTTGGTAAAATATTTCGCTCCTGAAATCCCAAATACGCATTTTCGTAGCACTACAAAATGGCGTCAAAACTCAGCAAATCTGCAGCTGTTAGATTGGCGCCACTTAAAAACCGCCAAATCTGTAGCTGTTAGATTGGCGACACTTAAAATCGCCAAGGTATCGTTACTACGTAAGTACCTATAGAACTTTTGTATGTTTCTATAAGCCCAAAAAGCTCACCATCGAAATTCAGATAAATAGTGTTGAGTACTTATAAGTATAACATAGTTACCTTAAAAATTTCACTGTGAATTTTTTTCTTTTTGCAGAAATTTGTGTGGCCACATTTCCAACATTAAATGACAGCAGCAACATTAATTTGCATATCATATTTTCATATAACATTAATTTTTTTATGAGTAGAATGTAATTTTTTTTAAAAAAGTATTCAAATCAGTGAAAATAAAAGAGACTTCAATATAGATATGGGAAAAAAAAAAAAAAAAAATCTGTTTATGTATTTATAAACAGGCCTGTAAAGTATCGTATTAAAATCCATTGGAGTTCTTAAATTAGTCTTGCTCTGAAACAAGAACAAGTTGCTAATAGTAAAGTACACCATAAGGTTTGCGATGAACAGGGGAGAAGGGAAGAAATCGTCCATTTAAAAATTTTCCTTTCAGATGCGGGGGAAAAAAAATGACACATGTTTACCCATCAGTTTCAATTTCATTTACATATAATTGCTCAACACCAGATCTGCAGAATACTAGAAAGAAGACTTCTCTATCAATAAGTAGCATGCATTTTTTTGGAAAGGGATAGGGGGGCTTCAGTGCAAACAGCATCAGCAAAGAAACAGCTTCTTTTTAATCAAATTTTCAGTTCTAGGTGGGAATTCAGCTTTCACCAAGCAAATGAAAAACTTGGATTGAAAAATAATATTTTTTAAAATTGCAAATATCCATCCCATTTATTAATTAATTTGCTCAATTAATTCACTATTTTAAAGTAAGAAATATTCAGCTTTTGAATAATATTTTAACACTAAAAAGAATATTTTGAAAACAGTTTTTTTCCTCTCAAAACAAAAACTTATGATCATAACGCTTTACTAATCTTTTAAAATTTTATTAATTATATGCCATATTATTAAATATTGATTATTGATTTGTCACCCTTACAATATATGATTTGCAATATATGTGTTATTGGTTGTTATATTATGAAAATCGAAGATGATTGATATGCTATTAATTTCAAAGTTCATTGGTGTGCAACTATTTTGACTTTTTTTTTTTAAATCATCATCATAATTCAGAAAAATCGATGCAATTTATTTAACCATGTTTTTTATTAACACAAAAAATTTCGCAACACGAAATCAATAGATTATACTTCCAGTCGAACATCTTCAGCTTTTGAAATGTAGCGAGATACAACTTTTTATACAATATCAGTATCCAAATTAAGATTCATAATTCTTTTTGGATATTCATAATATAGTCAGTTACTAATTAACACTGAAAAATGTACCTCATATCAATTATACTACTATCCTAATGTTCACCCATTCATAAGAGTTCTGACGTGCCTCACGAGGCTATTTTCTAAACTAACATTTGTGGCTAATTTTCTAGAGTACATCGAACTGATTTATATTGTAATATATAGTTTAATTTTTTTATAAATGCATGCCCTTTTTTTCAAATTAATTACTTTTCTCCATTAAATGAGATATCTGCATTAACAGAGTTAAATATATATACATTTTTTGGAAGAAAGATAATTGGCTTTGTCTGATAAGCTATAGGTACAAACATGTCCCATTAGAACCATTTAGTATTGTTTTCACATTGTTTTAATTTTTGCAATATTAGAAAATTACAGCCTCTATCCCAATCTACCACCATCTTGATCAATGCCTTTTCTTTGAATAAATATATGTAACCCTTTATTACAGTTGAGCATAGAATGAGAATAAATGCCAACACACACCACTGATTGACTTAACTACCGCTATCCAGTTAATTTGAAATATAAAAGAACCGAGGATATTGAACGTGTCCTAACAAAACAAAAAAGCAAGCATGATATTTACAATGGTATTACTATTTATAAAATAGAATAACTTATACTACAACTTATAGAATCCTAATAATAATGCCTATAGCATTATCCAGCTGACTTCAATTCCTTACATATTTTTAAAATATTTATTAAGGTTCGCCTACTTACTATATTCTATAAATGTTAATATCATCGAAAAATTTTTCAATGATATAAACAGTAAACATAGAATGAATTTTTCTGTGATAAGTATAATATTTCTTGAGTTGAGCAATCCTATGTACCATCTTATAAAATGCTAACAAAGCACTGAGTCCTTTCAGACCTGATGTTCATTACAATAGACATACATTTTAAAATCTAATTTTTATTCACTGACTGCAGAGAGTTGAAATTTGTTTCATGGATATAGATGAAAGATTAATATTTTTGATATAGTTGACTTATTGCCAAACCAGAAATGCAACAAATTTTCACAGTTTCCCTTTTTGAAAATGGAGTCATGCGCTAGTCTGCAAAGTATGTAATTTTTATTTTTATAAATAATTCCTGTTAATATTTATTAATTCCATTAATATGAATAATTCCTTCTAATATGTCAATGATTTTTTTCTACAGTTTTCATGCATTAATCTCAAAGCATTAATAGTAATTTTATTTTATTACTGGTCGTAGTTTACACCCGAGCATGAGCCGTCGTAATCCATTACTGTGGACATTGGGTGCAGATGGTGCTGTTTTCAGATAATTGATATATTTGTTATCTAATTTATTTAGGCAAGTAAATTATTTTTAGAATCAACAACAAGTGATCAGTAAGATAAAATATTTATTTTTCATTTTACGAAAATGTAATCTAAAAAATATTATAGAATTAAATTTTGGATAATATTGCTATTGCTGAAATATGGGATATTGAGAATTGGATTCTGATGATTACGTTATTGATAGAGATAATCAATCTGTTACAAAAGGTAAACAATATTTAAATTCTTGGAAATTTGTTCCAATAATTAGTTTAAAGCTTCATAATACACAAAATCATTATTATTGAAAACTGA